>JAJOOS010000775.1:0-45905 GCA_029582725.1 Solanum chiquidenum | reverse complement strand
GAGAAATTTGAGTATTTTGGGGTGATGGGTAATATGGGCCTTGTTCAATTTTAGTTAGTGCATTTTTTAATTTTGCTTCAGGGATTTGCAGGATTGAATTCAAGAATATGGATTGAAAATGGGAACGTTGAACCATTCAGCGAGCTGGGTCGATCTCACCGAGTCGTTCGATGCTTCGCCCAATATCTCGCCCTTAATAAAAGGTCAAGTTGAATGAAACTGTGACTTTCAGCGAGAAGCCATAGGTCACCGAGCGCACTCGGTGACTCGCCAAAAGTACTCTTGACCACCTTTTGTATTCTACCACTGAGACCCTTATGCACCATAACTTTCGGCGGACAGACCCTTGCTTGCCAAAAGTATTCGGCGAATCGTCGCCTGGATCGACGAGTTTTTCTACAACAAGATTTGCTGTGCTAGAGCGTGATTGTGTTTTCTTAACTTCTATCCATCTTTTGCAGATATGGTTCGCAACAACTTAATTGAGCAACCACATAAAAAGACTAAAGGCATTACAATCAATGAAGGAGGATCAAATCCTCCAAAGAGGATATGGGATAACCTACAGTCGAGAGACAAAGGTAAGAGGAAGAAACTTATGGCTTGAAAAGGAGTAGCTATTGAGCCAGATTTTGATGAACCAGAGGATGAACAACCTCTCCTTAACCGAAGGGATGCACTCCGGACCAGATCTCAGCAGACAACCGCTAGTACTCCCTCAGTTGTCATTCCCTCGACAAATGAATCAACGCCAACTACAGTACCACCTCCAGTTGCCCCTGCACCCCCCGTCGCTCCACCTCCACCCAGATTGCTGAACAGATTAAAAGGTAATGTCTTACGAACCATTCTAGAAGAAAAGTTACTATCTATGGAGGGTTTGGAAGGCAAGCACGCTTAGGTACTTGATACACTCAGATATCATGAGTTGGAGCAATTCACTAGGCCACAGGGTCCTAACATTCCTTCCTGGGTTCGGGAATTCTACGTATCCTATGAAGAGTTGGTCCCAAAGAATAAGAAAAAGGCTAGTGAGTTCCGACCGATGAAGTCGATTATGGTGAGAGGCAAAGAGGTGGAGTGTCACAACGAGCACATTAATATTGTATTAGGTCGACCTCTACACTAGGTACTGCCCTACCATGGTTTGCCTATTGTTCCATCCCTGGATGACTTAAAGGGTTAGTTAGCTCTGATGATCTCTAACACCACCCTAAGGTGGATGGGGGCAGGAGCTCAGATTGAGAAGAGGGATATGAACATTGACTCCCGATACTGGTTTGGCTTCATCAGCAGCACTATCATGCCATCCCAGAATGAGTCCATTCTGCATCATCCTAACACGGCTTGCCTTGGTTCTATCATGGCTAGGAGGCAGATCGACTTGGGATTGCTAGTTTCATAGGAGATGGCTATGAGATCCAAACAAACACAGACGTCTCTACCTTTTCCTATTCTGACCACTGAGTTATGCCAGTGTGCCGGAGTACCCTGGGATCCTACTAGCGATATAGAGGTCACCCCATCTTTCTCCACCGATATATGGTGTATAGAGGCCAAGTTCACATGAGAGGAGGCTGAGGGGAGGAGAAAAGCTCCAGAAGATACTTCTCCAGAGGTCTATGTTGACTCATTACCAGCACAAGAACCGTCTTCTACTCCAGCCTTGGAGTTTTCAGGTATACCTTCCCCTTCTTCTCAAACCCTAGGTACCTCCTCTTCCTCTCAGCCTACCAGAGTCACTCATGCCATGATCCTGAAGATGGGGCGGCTAGCCTATTCAGTGGATGTGAGGGCAATGCGATTAGAGAAATCCATCCCAAGGATGATTGACAGTGCCATCTTGACTGCATTAACCCCTCGTAGAACCACGATTGATGATCTGACTTCCAGAGTCACTGCTTGTGAGAGCAGACAGGGGGGAGACACCCGAGGTTCCAGCATTAAAAGCTGAAATAGCAGAGTTGAAGAAAGATGTAGCATATTTGAAGGCTACCGACTTCACTATACTGATGCAGAGAGCAGATGACGGGGATGCTCCTAAGACTTTGAGGATTCCTCTGGCTACTACCGGAGATGTGCAGAGGTATGATGTAGGGCATGCATAGTCGAATGCAGAGACTGATGAGGAGTTGATATCAATGAATACTGAGGAGACATAGGAAATGAGAGACGAGGGCATATTCAGAGGCTTGCCAGATCTTATAGGAACAGTTGTGCAACCGATGATCCATACATTATCGAGTGAGACGCCCATAACAACTCCCAGTGGATCTGGTATTTGTATTCCATCTGAGACTACTCCGAGCACTAATGCCCTTACACAGACTGCTACACCACCTACTGAGACTTCGATAGGGAGAGAGACTGCATAGACAGGACCCCTCTTTACCTCCCTCTCTGTCTTTCTTTAATTTGCCTTTCAGATTATGCGTTAATTGTATTTGAGGACAAATTGCTTTTATTTGTGGTAGGGTGAGGCTCCTCTTTTTGATTATAAGTGATGCAAATTTTGACCCTTCTAAAAAAACTTTGTTTTTCAAAAAAATTCGCCAGCGCTTGTGTTAAAAGTTGTTGTTCTTTTGCAAAAATTTAAGTTTCGGTTCTGATCAATACTGATGACTTGAATAGTGCTCTCAATCTAATGAACATGAATGTACGGCTACGACGAGACCAAATGAAGTTGCATAGACAATATGTGAACTCTTTGCATCTTGTTGTGATTAGCCATTTATCAAATTGATTGTCTTGTAATGACCATTGCACACTAGAGAAAGTGCGTAGTCTTGTTTGACTTAAGTGTCGATGCCTTGTGTGATTAGCTTACTTCGAACCATGCATGAATAAACCCAAAATTTACCCTGTTAGTCTGATTGATTTAGAAAGGTGTCCTCTTGATATGATCTTAGGCAACTTTAAAGAGTGTGAGCCAAATTTCACATATACCTCTTTTGTGGCCTACCCGTGAGCGTGTGAAACTCTTTTGAGCACCCCTTGAGCCTTACCTTTCTTTGGAAGAACCTTGATGAACCCTAGACCTTACTCAACCCCACTACCTATAATCCTCATGAGTTGTGATTTAGTAAATAGCCAACTAAGGCCAAAAGTCTAAGTTGGGGGTGTTTTATTTAAAAAATATAATTTAGACTGGTTTTAAGAGTCGCCACTTAATTTTTAAGAAAAATCAAGAAAACTACTTTTTCAAAAGATTAAAACAGAAATCTAATGAAAATATTAAAGGGGTTCGGGGTTCATATTAGCATTTCGGGAAGGGTTTGAAAGCACCCAAAATGCCCGCTAACATGCAGTTATCCGGCAATTAACTAATTGGCTAATATATAGACATGCTTAATTAAGTTGGAAGAGTAAACAATTTTGAAAGTTTAAATAATCTCAAGGGAAATAGTAAGATACTAATTAAGTAAATTATATTTGCAAATATGTTTTGAAGTCTAGGAAAATGAGTGCTTACTTAATTTTTTTTTTACAAAATTAATTCGGAATGGCTATCCTTTGGGAAATTGAATTGTAACAACCTTAAAACTAATTAAACAGACAAGTACACAAATAATGATAAGTGAGAAAATATAGAAAGATAAACAATAAGAATGAGCCCAAGTCTGGTTTTCTGTCCGCCTGGACCAATACTCGGGCCCATTTTAGTTTTGGACCTTTGGCCGATCTGAGTCACCTGTACTTGTCCTGAACTAGCATAAAAAGAAATATATTATTTGGGATTTAGGCCCAATTTTCCACCTGTCCTAAGTTCTAGAAAGTTTAGATAAGTGGACTTAGGCCCAAAAGTAACAAAATATAATTTGAATTAAGAGTGGGCCTTTGGCCCAATCTTTTCAACTTCTCTATCTATTGCTTCTTTCAACTTCGGGACCTGTTCGTTGATTTTCACATGGCCGGTTGACTCGATAAAGAAATTTGAGCCTTTATGGCTCTCTCAAAAATGCAAGGGAGAAGGAAGAAGTCCATATGGACTCGGGTGGATTTCACATGCGACAAAACAAATAAAATACGTAAGTAATACTCATGATAATTCGATAGAGGAAACAATGCAATACGATGGTGGCATAATATAACAAACTACTACTAACATCAACTTCGTTTTTACATAACTCATATATTCCGAATAATACCCAATGAATATATTCCAATTTCACATCATGGATAAGCAGAAGCTGGAACAATATAACTGTTTCAACAAAGAACACAATACCATACCAGAGAATAAATGTTGCTACAACATGTAAGAAAGATAATAAGAATAAAGAAAAATAAATAAAATAACTAAAGCCTAAACTAGCATGGGAAACAAACAAGCCTTAATTGGCTATACTTAAACAGTAGCAAATACACGAGGAGGAATTGTATTTAAACCAATTTTAGGATTGAAAAAAAAAGACAACATATTTTGGCACATTAATTAAAATTAAGCAGATACTCATGGAACTAAGGGACTTGACGAGAAAATTTTAAAGGAGAACCTATTATGTCACATAAACCTATCAAGTAAGACTAGTGGTTTTACGTTTAAGACGAAACCACGTTATACCGAAATAATCTCAAATCGATCAGGGGCCAAACAAAACTGTGCTAACCATGTTGTTCATTAAAGTCAAAGACTCATATTATCAACTAGCACCCAAGAGCATTAAACGGAGGTATAATGGCCGAGTTAGAGGAGACATAAAGTGATATATCAAAAACACACTTGTACCAAAACGAAATTATGTTTTCATGATACTATAGTAAATCCAAGATTGCTAAGATGCTTTCTATCACAAAAGTTACGGATATGAAGGGTGACTAAGGCGATAACTAAAATTTCCATATTCTAAACCATTTAAATGACACCAAAGCAAACCAAACCATATATCAGAAACAGAGGAAGATAAGAAAATAATCTCAGCCACAATCTAGAAATCAAAAATATCGAGTAACAGGTGAACAAAGGGACGAGCAAAAGAAATTTCTTTCAAAAAGCTAGACACGGACAGATTCATAAACATGCATTTAAAGAATATAACTTAACAAAAATCAGCTCATATTCATAATAGACAAAAGGTACAGCAGCCTAAAGCCTTTCGATGCTTTCTAAACATATAATGAAGGCATGAATGCGATTTCATCAAAAAATAATAATAAAAAAAAAGAACAATATCATAGACATCCAGTGAAACAAACCAAGACTCGGGGCGAGCATAATGATCATGAATTCAGAAAAATATAAACAGAGAGACGACTTAACAATAGGCACTAAATCATTTTGAAACACAGAACCTTCACTACCATTTCAGAAAAGGTACAACGAATACTAACGACAACATTTAGATTTACATGCTTCGAATAAGAATAAACTGAAAACCTACACAGAACACGATTCAAGTTGAAATCCCTACCGAAACTAAATAAATAAAAGAGTTAGTAGTCATATACCTTTTGAGGAGCAACGACTGGGAACAAACAAGCAAGGGAAAACAACGACTTCACCACCGGAATACTACTCCTAGGGCTTCGAGGACCAAAGCCGAAGAAAACAAGAACAAGCGCTACACAAGAATCTGGATTATGGTCTTTAACTCTCAAAATACATATGTATCATATAGCTGAATATATTCAGTCGCTTTCATCTTTTTGGCTAACTCCCTTTAAAAATTTCCAACCCCCTTCACAAGGAAGAGGATGAGGTATTTATAGGGGGCAATTAGGGTTCGTAATAGGGGGAAAACGGATAAAATCCGGATAGAAAGGGCCCATTCCAAAATTCAAATCTGAAAAACCTTTCACCAATTTGGTGAAACACCTTTCCTCTGATAATTCAACCTATTCCAAAAGGGGAAAGGAAAATGGGAGTTTCGGATCGAATCACATGTCCTCGCTATGCCACATGGCTCGATTTGAAAGTGTAAGGACGATTAGACGCGGCTACATCAGTGCTATTGTCGAAACCGTCATTGAAACTTGTACGAACAGAGAAGGACGTTGGAGAAGACAACACAACGCTTGGATTGGAATCGCTGGACTGCACGATTGGACTGGAATCGCTGGACTGCTGACCTGCGGAGAAGAAGGAAAAAGAAACGTATGGGGTCTGGTATTGTACGCTTTTCTCGCGTGAAGGAGAACGCTTATCAGAGGGTCATTTTGGAATTGTTCACGCATTTTTGCTGTGGGAAGTTGTTGTTTGGCGTGTTGGACTGCTGCCATCTATTGTTGACGTTGCTAATCTCTTGAGGGATTGAGGAGTCGACCGGGTCAGGGAGTTATGGGAGTGGATCGCGTGGGTACTGTTTGCTGTTTTTTGGATCATTGTATGTATTGTATGTATTGTATGACTGTTGCTTGAATTGAATAAGAGGGAAAATATGGGCAGCTGAAATTTGTACATGGCCCCCAAAATCTTGGCTTTTAAAAATGAGTTGAATGCAAGTAGAGAATGACTAGAATTCGAATAGGACGAATTAGTATAATTAATTTACGAGCTTCTTTATTTTAACAAGATAAAATAATTGAATTAATTATAAACTAAAGACTCAAAATATAGACTACTAAGGTAGAAAAATTAATTTAATAAAGTATTTAAGTAAAACTAAATTCTTTTTGAGGTGATTTTCGAACATTCATAAGATATACTAATTACATATATAATTATATGAAATATATTTATTATTTATAACTTATGAAAATCGCCTAAGATCACTTAAAATGACTTTGAAAAGTATTTGAATTTTTATAAAACTAATTATTCTAAATAGTTTGGGAATTAAGAAGCTCGTGAATTAATTCCTATCGGGGAGGGTAAATATTGGGTGTCAACAACTATCCCTCATTTTACTTGGATTGATGCAAGAAATCCGAGGAAAATGAAATTGACAAATCCAATTTTGACCGACCACATTTCCATCTTTTCTAAAAGAGGGATTTTGGTACGGACTTTCGGAGTCATGGCCGAACCCCAAAACTGGGTTTCCTACATATCTCAGGCTATATGAGAATTCAGGCTATTTGTAGTTCAATATGCTTGATTTACCACCCGACACTTGAAAGAATTCAAAATTTATTCCGCTATCGAATAATGAAGAGACCAAAATACTTGGGAGTAAGATTTAAGAGAGAATGTTGGAATACAACGGAGTTTTCAACATTGATCTCGCATACATATCCCCCAACTTAGGGAATCAGGCTTCTTGTAGTTCGACTCGATCGGTTGAAAAGGAAACCTATTATGCCAGATAACCTTTGGTTTAGGAAGAGTGACAAAATAAATCGAGTATGAAAAGGAGGCTTGCAACCTCTTAGCCATGAATGTGGCGCGCTTCACACCCATAATTAAGAACTTGCATGGACATAATTTCCAAAGCTCTTGGCGCATTGTCACTCAGATTGGAAAAATGCCTCCGGTGGAAACCAAAATTTCTGGGTGCGAAACTGAAACCAACAAACCCAAAGAGAATCCCACATGCCTTCTGATAGGGGTGTGGTTTGATTGTGGTGGAAGTCGCTCCTCTGCTCGCGTCCTAATTGTTTGGCACTGCTTTCTAGACTATGTCCCAGTTCGCTGCTAAGAAAAAGTTTCCACGTTTTGCCGCATCCTTTTTTATGTCGTCCGCACATGTGGTTTGTTTTGAGAATTCACCCTCTCGGATGCTCTCAACAAAGATTGAGATAAAACTCATTAGCATAAAAATGCAATTCAAATGGAGAGATAGTGTCTTTCACCGTGTTGACATTTATTTTTTCTCCTTGAACATTTGGTGTCAACTCCATCGGGTTTGACATAAAGCAAATAAAGCTTGTGTCTCATATTTGTAATATAATCTTCAATGTACTCTCTCTTTGATGTCGAAGTAATAAAATAAGATGATGTAATATGTTGACAGTTCTCTTGACGTCGTTGTTGATGTTTCTCTTGATGTCATTTTTTGCAAAGAAAATGATGCAGCCGATGTTGATTTTCTCGTGATGCATGGTTTCCTTCCTCTTGCAATGCATGATTTCCTTCTCTTGCAATGCATTAATCTTTCTCCTGCTATGCATGATTTTTTTCTATTGCAATGCATGACTTCTTTCTCTTGCAATGCATGACTTCCTTCTTTTGCAATGCATGATTTCCTTCTCTTGCTATGCATGCCTCTTTCTCTTGCAATACATGAATCTCTTTCTCTTGCAATGCGTGGCTTCTTTCTCTTGCAATGCATGGTTTCTTTCTCTTGCAATGCATGACTTCTTTCTCTTGCAATGCATGATTTCCTTCTCTTTCTATGCGTGCCTCTTTCTCTTGTAATACATGAATCTATTTCCCGCCATGCATGAATCTCTTTCCCGCAATGCATGACTTCATTTTCTTGCTATGCATGACTCTTTCTCTTGCGATGAATGACTTCCTTCTCTTGCAATGCATGACTTCTTTCCCTTTCTAAGCATGCCTTTTTTCTCTTCTGATGATGCCATCCCTGGTACTAGACGAAGATAATGGTTCACCGAGCAACATAGGTGATCTTCTGGGTATCTTTTGGATGGCGGTATCGTCTCAATCGACAAAAGAAATAAAATGACCCTCAGAGTAGTGGTATCATCTCATTTGACAATACAATAAAATGACTCTCCGGGTAAAAATACTATCATGTCTGATAATATGATGCATATAAACGTCCTCCATGTGTCTTTAATCGCTGCAAAACAAAATAAAATTTCTCTCTTCGAGGTTTTCATTTATTCCATCTCTGAACATAATTGCATATTCATTATGGACCTCGCCTTGTTGGGAATTGAATGACATAATGTTATTCATATTCCAAAATCTTTGATATAAGCAGCATAAAATATTTCCTGCATCCACAGGAAAATTGTCAATTTTGGGTAGTTCCTTGCCCTTTTGACTTCTCCATATTCATTGAATGGAATAATATGCTGATTTTGAGGCAATCTATAGACCTGCATCCACAGAAAAATTGTTAGTTTAAAAATGAACTGATCTGTGTTGATATCTTCGGTTGTCTGCTCCTTGTCTTGCTATCTCCGGTTGATTTCTCCGATCTCCCGCCTCTTGATAGATAAGACAGAGCATTTTTATGCAAACATAATTGAAACATGAAGATAAGTGTTTTAAGGAAAATAGATTTTCAAAAATAATGTTTGGAAAAGGTCACTGCCAAGTGTCATGTCACGTCAAGCTTAATGACTGCCTTGGGAGTTGATGTCTCGAGATCTATCTGATTACTTGTTGGGAAGTATTCAAGATTTCTCTAAACTTCCGATAAACCCTACGGAACTTTTGAGGCCATCTTCAAAATTTCTGTCCCGGTTAACTGTCTTGGCTTATCTTTAACCGTTGGTGCGCAAATCATGGAATTTTTGAGATCCTCTAAAAAATTCTGTCTCAATTGCAAATCTCAAAGTAACTTCAGTCTTGACTTTGTTGGAGAGATCTTATTCTAGAGAATTTTTGAGTCCTTCTCAAAGATTCTGTCCCAGTTTCTATTGTAAAGGAAATAGAAATATTATAGGAGATATGACCGAGCCATTGTGGCGCCTATGTATTCCATTGAGGCAGGAATCAAGCCAAACGTAGTTCCCCCTCTCGAGGATTAACAAAGAAAATAAAAAAATTATAAAGAGATCGACCGAGGCCGACATAGGCCGCCTACGTATCTCATTCTTGAGAATTCAGGCTGAACGTAGTTCAAATACAAAAGGAAACATTAAAAAGGGATAAAGGGGTGACCGAGACCGATATAGGCCACCTACGTATCTCATTATTGAGAATTCAGGTCAGACGTAGTTCATATGCAAGAGGGATAAAATTCTAAACATAGACGATTACAAATAGATAGAACGATTACAAAGAGATGACAAAAATACAAGCTGAAATTTCACACATAATATCTCTTGACAGCATCTGAGTAGATTGGTTTTGGCCATTCGGTTCCATCCATCTCCGACAGGACCAAGACACCTCCGGATAACACTTTGCGAACCATGTAGGGTCCTTGCCAATTTGGTGCGAATTTCCATTTGTACTCATCCTGATGGGGGGAAATGCGTATGAGAACCAACTGACCAATCTCAAACATTCTGACTCTTACTTTCTTGTGGAAAGCACGAATCATTCTCTGTTGATACATTTGACCATGACAAACAACAACCATTCTCTTCTCATCAATCAAGGTTAACCGATCAATCCGCTTGCGAACCCATTCAGTATCACTCAATTCAGCTTCTTGGATGATTCTCAATGAGGGTATTTCAACTTCTGCAGGTATAACTGCTTCTGTTCCATACACTAGCAAATATGGAGTAGCTCCAACTGATGTCCTGACAGTTGTTCGGTAACCCAACAAAGCATACGGTAGCATCTCATGCCAACCTCTACGGTTATCAATCATTTTCCTCAAAATCTTCTTTATGTTCTTGTTGGCAGCTTCTACAGCTCCATTCATTTGAGGACGATAGGCGGTTGAGTTCCGGTGAGTAATTTTGAATTGTTCACATATCTCTCTCATCAAGTGACTGTTGAGATTCGCTCCATTATTAGTAATGATGGATTCTGGCACCCCAAACCTACATATCAAATTATCGCGAACAAAATCAGCTACAACCTTCTTGGTCACCAACTTATACGAAGCTGCTTCCACCCACTTGGTGAAGTAGTCAATGGCAACCAAAATGAATCTGTGTCCGTTTGAGGCGGCTGGCTCTATCGGACCAATGACATCCATGCCCCAAGCTACAAACGGCCAAGGTGAACTCATAGCATTGAGTTCATGAGGTGTGACTCGAATCAGATCACCATGCACTTGATATTTATGACATTTCTGCATAAACTTGCAACAATCATGCTCCATAGTCATCCAAAAATAACCAGCTCGGAGGATCTTTCTTGCCAAAGTGAGTCCATTCATATGAGTACCACAAACTCCGGCATGTATTTGTTCTAGAAGCTTTGCAGCTTCACTAGCTTCAACACATCTGAGAAGACCTAAATCTGGAGTCCTCCTATAAAGGATTTCCCCACTTCCAAAGAAATTGAGGGCCATACGGCGTATCAACTTCTTCTGGTTGAACGTTGCATTCTCAGGATAAATCCCGGTCTCTAAATACTTCTTGATGTCAAAATACCAAGGCAAACCATCTGGTTCTGCTTCAACATGTGAACAATGGACAAGCTGCTCTTTTACCTCTATATCCAAGGGATAAATATAACTTGTATCTGGATGTTTAACATTGATGCGATGGTGGCAGGAGCATCGGCCAACTCATTCAGTGTCCTGGGAGTGTGCCTGAATTGAATCTTGCAAAATCTTTTGCACAACTTCTTATATACTACACATACGGCGTGATCTTTGGGTTCTTCACGACCCATTCTCCTTGGACCTAGTGAATTAGTAAATCTGAATCTTCAATGACCAGCAACTCATGAACATTCATGTCGATCGCCCTCTTCAAACCGAGGATGCAAGCTTCATACTCAGCCATGTTATTCGTGCAATTAAATCGGAGTTTAGCCGCCATAGGATAGTACTGACCGAACTCTGATACTAAGACCTCTCCGATACCTTTCCCTTGGTGATTTGACGCTCCATCAAAGAATACTCTCCAACCAGGGTATGCTTCAGAAATATCTTCACCCACAAAACGAAACTTCTTCATCGGGAAAATAAGTCTTTAGAGGTTCATACTCTTCATCAACTGGATTCTCTGCAATATGATCAGCCAAGGCTTGGGCTTTTATCGCTTTCTGATTCACATACACAATGTTAAACTCACTCAAAAGCATTTGCCATTTAGCTAACTTCCCAGTCGGCATTGCTTTCTGGAAAATATACTTTAACGGGTCCATCCTGGAAATAAGGTATGTGGTATATGAAGAAAAATAATGTCTCAACTTCTGAGCAACCCAGGTCAAAGCACAACATGTCCTCTCTAAAAGAGTGTAACGGGCCTCATATGGAGTAAATTTCTTGCTCAAATAATAAATGGCTCGCTATTTCTTCCCAGTTTCATCATGTTGACCAAGTACACATCCAAATGCATTATCTGAGACAGACAAATATAGCAACAAAGGACTTCCTTCTCGAGGAGGGACCAACACAGGCGGATTGAACAAATAATTCTTGATGGCGTCAAAAGCGGTTTGACATTCACCGGTCCACTTGTTCAAGGCATCTTTTATCAACAACTTGAAGATTGGCTCACACACCATGGTGGACTGAGCTATAAATCGACTGATGTAATTCAACCTTCCCAGAAAACTCATCACTTCTTTCTTGGTCTTCGGAGGAGGTAACTCTTGGATCGCCTTGATCTTGGAAGGGTCAAGCTCAATGCCCCTTATGCTGACTATAAATCCCAACAGCTTACCAGCTGGCACTCCAAAAGCACACTTGGCTGGATTTAACTTCAAATTGTATCGGGGTAAACGATCAAAGAATTTCCTCAAGTGAGTCAAGTCATCCGAACTCTCGCGGGACTTGATTATGACATCATCTACATACACTTCGATCTCCTTATGAATCATATCGTGGAAGATGGTTGTCACAGCCCTCATGTAAGTGGCCCCAGCATTCTTGAGACCAAAAGGCATCACCCGATAATGATATACACCCCAAGGCATAATGAAAGCTGTTTTTTCTGCATCTTCTTCATCCATTAGGATCTGATGATAACCTGCATAACAACCCACAAATGACTGCATCTCATGCTTAGCACAATTATCAATGAGAATGTGAATGTTCGGCAATGGAAAATTATATTTCGGACTAGCTTTGTTGAGATCTCTGTAGTCAACACAAATTCTGATTTTTCCATCTTTCTTGGCAACCGGAACAACGTTGGCTAACCAAGTCGGATATTATGTCACTTCCACTACTTGAGACTCGATCTGTTTCGTAATCTCCTCTTTGATCTTGAAACTCAACTCAGGCTTGAACTTTTGAGTCTTTTGTTTTACTGGACTGAAATCTGGATTAATCGGCAACTTGTGGGATACCATATTCATACTCAATCCTGGCATATCTCTATAAGACCAGGCAAATACATCAATGTACTCTCTGAGAAAATGAACCAGGTCTCTTCTTTGAGCTTCAGTCAGATGGACACTGATTCTTACTTCTTTAACACATTCCTCATTTCCGAGATTCACAGTTTCAGTTTCTTCTAAATTCGGCTTGTGTTGACTCTCAAATTGTCGAAACTCTTCAGCAACATATTCGGGTACCTCATTTTCTTCTTCATGTTCCTCGCACTCATCATCACCTGCCTCATTTCATTCACTCGGTTCATGACATGACATGACATTGACAGGTTTTAAATTAATATTACTGAAATCATAAACGAACAAAGTTAGGAAAGTAAAATATAAACAGGTAAGTAAACAAATTTTTTGATAAAAGAGGCTTTCATTTAAATTGAAACACAATCACAAACTTTGGTCATTACTAAGGGCCATTTCGCCTTTCTAAACATCATAAGGGAATTTTAAAACTTCAAACAAGTAAAAACTGCATAAAAGATGGGTCTCGGGCCTCTTCCAAACTACCACCGATTTAAAAAAACAAACAAACAAACACACATGTCTTTTCTACCCAGATGACCGGGAAATCAGGAGTGGTGTGGAAGTCCAATTTTGTAATTGTTCCTCAGGTTCTGCGTCACGAATGCTTGATGTCCTAGCTTCTTCTTCGATGACCGCATCAATCTCCTCAAAAAAGCCCGAGATTCCTTCCCCCAAACTGTTGTCGATGGTATATTCCCGCACTTTGACTTGGTTCTGGTGAAGCTTTCCCAAGTTAGATTTCAGCTGTCTCAGAGTCGAAAGTGGGCAAATATTAAGACCGGATCCGTCATCGACCAAGACACAATTTATTATCTTGTCTTGACACATAGTGGTGCCGTGCAGAGCCTTTTTGTTCATCTTGCCTTCAAAGAGCAGCTCTTCGTCACGAAAGTTGATTCGATGTCCCCGAATGACCTGGTTTATCATGGCCGCTAGGTTTTCACTGTTAGTACCCATGGGCACATAAGTGTCATCCAGAGCCTTGATCCAGAGCCTGCCTATGCAACTGCGAACTCAACAATAAAGCCCATACAGAAATCTGAGCCAATGTCTTTTCTGATGCTTCACAATCGAATAATCTTTCGGCTGCATCGTTCTCCAGAACTCCTTGGCCTTAGCTTCACTAATAGGCCTCTTTGTCTGGTCCTTCTTCTACCCTCCTAAAGCCAACTCTTCCGGCGTGTAACATCTACCGGATCTGGTCATGCCTTGAGTGGCAGCCGTTTTAATGACAAACCTCGGTCGGGTAAGAGTTTCTCTTGGAACCAAGGCAACAGCCTTCTGGTGTGTCAGAATCACAAACTCTTTTTTCTCTCTAATGCTCAAGGAGGCCACAGCCCTTTCCAATTCATCAGGAATGACCGAAACTATCGCCTTTGTTACGCCCCAATCGTCATTTGTCTCTATCTTATTAATAGTGATGCCTCCATGATTTGGCAAAGGATTACTATTGATGTTGGGTGCAATTTTCTGGAGAGAGACCACTATCTGATCGATCAAGTCCTGAATCTTGTGCTTCAAGTTAATACAGTCTTCGGTATCATGTCCAACACTTTTGGAATGATATGCACATTTTTTGTCAGGTCTATAAAACCTAGAACTAGTATCGACATGCTTGGGCCCAACTGGATGCATAAAACCTACCGCAGTTAGCCGTTCAAATAGCTGTGTTCGACTCTCAACGAGAGGAGTGAAATTTTGGGCTGGTTTTTTCTCAAATCTCGGATGGGAATCGTAGTTTCCTTGTTGGAGAGGAGGCATCTGACGATAATTTTTGGTGTTTGGGCGAGGAGCTTGGTATCTGGGATAGGAATTTGTTGGGTAATTTGGTTGTGGAGCTTGGTAAATGGAAGGATTATTTTGGTATTGTGGAGCTGGGATTTGGTACGTTGGAAGAGGAGTTTGGTAATTTGTTTGAACGTTGGCACAATTGGGAGCAATGTTTCAGTAGTGGTGAGACGGATTCTGGTAAATCGAAGGGGAAGTTTGGTAGATAGGAGGGGGAGTATTTTGATAATTGGGAGGAGGGGTATTTTGGTAACTGGGGAGAGGGGTATTTTGGTAACTGGGGGGAGGAGCTTGATAATCAGCTTGTGCATAACAAGTTGGGTATGATCTTTGTGAAGGCCAAGAACGACCTTGGTACGACGAGGATTTCCTTGGGGTTTTCATCCCCTCACAAGAGATAGAGGACACATCCTCTCTTGTTTTCTTTAACAAGCCCGAAGATCTGGGCGATGCAGCAACACGGGCAATCATCCCGGTTCTCAATCCATCTTCGATAGTCTTACCTACCTTGACTATCTCATCAAATTTTTCTCCAACGAGCAACATGATTCTGTCATAATATTCGGGCTCTTGCACCGGCACAAACACTTCGATAATTTCCTATCTGACATAGGAGGTCTAACTCTAGTTGCCTCCTTTCGCCATCTATATGCGAATTCTTTGTAACTTTCAGTCGATTTATGCTTCATCTTCTCCAAGGAGTAATGATCAGGAACGATCTCCATATTGTAGGAAAATTGTTCGATGAAGTCCTTAGACAAAGCGTTCCAACTAGACCACTGTCTCGTTTCATGAGACGTAAACCATTCTAGAGCCTCTCCGCTCAGACTTCAGCTAAAAAACCGCATTAACAAAGCTTCGTCTCTCCCAACTCCCACAATTTGGTCACAGTAGGCCCTCAGGTGTGCTAACGGGTTCCCCGTTCCTCCAAAGATGTCAAATTTTGGCACCTTGAACCCTTCCGGGAGGTCCAAATTCAGATGAATGCACAGGTCTTCGTAACTCAACCCGGCGACCTCAGGAATGCAGTTCAAATCCTTCATGGCTTTTCTAATTTCCTCCTTCATATCTGTCTTGGTGGCCTCTTCTTTTGACCTCCACTCTCTCTCCCTCTCCTCATAGTGGTCGAGCTCTGAACCATGGGCGTCATGCTCGTTGGGGACTGGTATTTGGAAAGTGGCTTTTTGATGTAGTGGTAGGGCAATAGAGGGACTCTGGACATTCAAAGGGGTGTGATAGTTTTGGGGGAAAGTCTGGGGGTTGGTATACTGGTTGTGGTGAAGGAGGGGAGTGCGTGGGTTATTAGCGTTTCGGCTGTGAGGGGGTGGGCCATTTTGGTGGTTGGTATTTTGGGAAGGAAGTGGCACTTGGGGGTTGGTATTTTGAGGAGGGGGTGGCATTTGATAAGAGGCTGAGGCGTAATGGAGGTTTTGGGTGGTAAGGTCAATGATGGAGGGATTACGAGCAGGACTTAAAGGCGGGTTTTGAGCTTGTTCCGCGTTAGGAGGGGGAATTTGAGCTGGAGGTCTTTCGTCTGGTTGAGCGTTGACAGTAAAAATTGGAGGAGGCAAATCTTGTTTTCTCTGTATCTCGACCCTCATCTCAACAATTTGTTGCATCAATTGTGGGATCAGTTCATTCTGATCAGCAAGGGCGGGCTGAGCCACCACGACATCAGTAAGGCTGGTTTCTTCATTGTTATCACCCATTGCTGGTTTTACCTTTTGTAAATTTTGACTGGGGAAGGAATCTGTAGGACCTTTAGATCTAGTGAAATAAGGATGATCGGCCAGTGTATCAACACAGATCAGTTCTAACTACCTGTAGAGAAAAACAACTCAAAGGCAAATCTGTTAGTATTATTTCTGGACGAATAATGCAAGATATCACATATAAGGCATATAAACACATAAGAGTTGCTTCGTTTGAGAACATGTTAACCCACGAATAATGGGGACTAATTTTTTGAACAAGCAGGAATTTGCTCATTTTATTTTGAGGCTGGTGACTCAGAAAGGTTAAATTTCGTTGAGCTAAGGTCTTCTTGATGCATCTCTCGGCATCTGTTGATGTGAATACTATGTTTCCTTGTAGAATGAAAGGGGGAAAAGAAAATTTGAAAAAGATAGGGGCCGGGCCTTGAAAGGCTACCTACGTATCTCCAAAGGAGAATTCAGGCCCTACGTAGTTCGAATACAATGGAAATTTTCATTTTCATTTGTCCATTTGATTGATTACAAGGAAACTGAAAAGAAAACATGCAATAAAGCTCCTAAAACAAAGATAGTGCCTTCAGAAAGGCTTTTTCCTCTGACTGTTGCATCAACCACGGGGGGGTAAACTCATATGCTTCCAGGGTGATTTTTCTCATTCTCTTCTTTCCACCATCCCTGGAAAGGAGGCGTATAGACAATTTCCTCCTCAATATCTTCTTCAGTAGCTACAGGGTGAGTGTCTTCGGGGTCACCATTGGCTTCTTGATTGAACAAAGAGCATTTTCCGCGTATCTCTTGGAGCCTCGTGGTTATATCATTGTTGAAGACATCATGTTCCTTCCGCATAGCGGCCGTCTCTTCATTCATGATAGCATGTCTAGCCATCTTGGCCGCCAACTCCTCGTCCAATGCCGCATTTGCGGCTCGTGCGACCGCGGTGGCGATCTCCACTTCTATTCTTCTTTCTCTGGTTTTTTGGATCTCCTGTCTGAGTTGTTGCAATTCCATTCTC
Source organism: Solanum chiquidenum (assembly GCA_029582725.1). Classification (NCBI taxonomy): domain Eukaryota; kingdom Viridiplantae; phylum Streptophyta; class Magnoliopsida; order Solanales; family Solanaceae; genus Solanum; species Solanum chiquidenum. The sequence continues at coordinate 28,324 of JAJOOS010000775.1, read as the reverse complement.
AACTCCTCCTCAGTTAACTCCATGTCGATACTCTTGCCTTTTTCCATCTTAGCTGCGATTTTACCTTTCCTGAGATGATGGAGTAATGTCTTAGGATTTGGTAGTGACATTTTATATTTGGCAGAGAAACTCAAGACTCCTGAAATTTTGGTCGGACATTTTGGTAGTGACTTTGTATTTATAATTGTGGAGATTTCAGAAAATTTTCGAAAAGGAGTGGGCTAAAAATGTCCTCATTCAAAGCAACATATCACATAAACAGTTAAAGCACACACATATTGCATCCTAAACATGTGTGTGACCCATTTGTGCCAAGGGTAGGCCGAGCGATTTGAAGGATGTATTGCGCTATTTCAAACAAATTGTTCCATCCCCCAAAATAAGATTCATAAATAATTGCAGAATTCATTACAAAGTCAACAAAGGAGATACATCTTTTAGGAAGGGATAAACTGCAAATACAATAACATCAATCCCACGCAGGGGAATAAGATAACTAGAAGGCTGAAGGACCAACTCCTCCTCTTGCTTTTTCTACTTCTTCGCGAATGTGTAATTTGCTAGTCATCACATGCGGCTCGGCGAACACAGCTTTGGAAGACATTGATACACCCTGGAGAGTGTTAAGCTGGTCATCCAAATTCGAATCCAAACGTATCAAGCAGGCTCTTGTGTTAGCTAACTCTTGTGTGGCAAAGGCTAAGGCCATTTGGCTTTCATATTCTCTATGCTGGAACTCTTGTTCCCTACGAAAGGCATTCTTGCTCCCTACGTTGAAACTCTTGCTCTCTGCGGTCCCATTCCCACTGAAAGTGGTAGGCTTGGATTTGGAGCCTTACTTGGACGTCTTAAATCTATTGGCCCGTGCATGGCATCGGGTCAAGTGTATCACATAGGTCGTCCTGCAACCATTTTTTGTATTCATCAACATATCCGGCTTCATATTTGTTTTTTTTCATGCTCTCCTTTAGGTTGACCCATCCAGCCCATTCTTGATGAATATCCTTGGCGTAAGGTATCTTATCGCACCCGTTGTAGTCAAAGACGTAGCGGCTAGTGTCTCCTTTGAAAGGTAGAATTTGTCTTCTGCCGAATTGCTGCATTACCCTGCTAGGATTGTAAGGTCGTACCCCTCTAATGACAGAAAGGATTAGGAAAGGACACTTAGCCCCCTGAACAACTATTCTTTCTGACATGAAATATTGAAACATCCATTGTACGTCTCCATCTTTTATGTAGTGGAAAGCTTTAGCCCATGCTTCCCTAGTGTTATGGATCTCGAACCTGTTGATGCTCAAATGGAACTCGTAATGGTCGAGGTGGCTTTCTTTTTGTGGTTTGGCCAATTTCTGTTTTTGAGTCTCGTGTGTCTTCACTAGATGTTTAGACATCCACCACTGTAGCAAGATATTACAACCTTGAAAAAATAGAAACCCGTTTTGCATTGACCCAAAGATCGATAAATGTCAGCCACAATAATTGGGGTCAGATTGAAGTATTTCTTGATTTGTCCCTTTTTACCAACACCCTCAAAGATGGCGTGAGTTACCATGACGATTCGGGTATCAATTTTGTTCCCTCCGTCCTGAGGGAATACCATTGTCCCTAAGAAGCATACGACAAATGCTAAGGTTTGAGTTTGACTCCAACTACTGCGATTGAGAAACTCATTTGGAAAATTCTTATAATAGTTCTTCTGTCCCCATCGTTCATAGAATTTCACAAACGGAATATTCGGGGTGTCTAGTCAGTCTGCATTTACCAGTAACATGTTCTTCAGTTATGTGCTGGTCGGCTTATCTGGTAGCAAAATGTGATGATCTGGATGATTTTTCCTTTTTTGGCACATTCCGACGTTGTCTAGGCAATCTTTGATTTCTTCAACAGTTGGTGTCATTCCAACATCTCCAAAGCGAAACACCATCCTCTCATCATCCCAAAATCGAGTGACCACCTCAATGAACTTAGGCCAGACTTTGAGATTCATTATCAACGGGAGGTGACCCAAGTGAGTGGAAAGTTCTCTTTTCTGATATGCATTGAGATTGTACCACCATACATGGAGAAGGTTTGGCATCTCGGTGACCATTTTGAAACTCAAGTGTTGCTTGGCCATCTACAAAAACATGCAAATAATTAGATACCCCCCAAACCCGAGACACAACATTTTGTCAAATAGCGCATACATCCTTCAAACACGTAGGTATGAACGTCCGTTCGGGCCATGGGCCCTTTGGAGTCAAGGTGGTCTCTTTAATCGGCTCAACACGCCTTGAGTGTTGGGTCATCTTAAGCCAATGCGCTAAATTTCGGGATTGAGTTTGGCTCTACCATAGTTTGACTAAGAGTGAGCTTTCTTTATAGTGGATTGGTGACCCAAGAGGACTACTTGGGCTGGGACAGTTAACGACCGTTAACTATCCAGTAGCCAACTACATTCGTCAGGGTGCCCCGAGAACAATTTGGTTAACGAACAACTGCGGCCCGCATAATCATCCTTTAAATGGAAAATTAAATAAATGTCATTTGACGGAGTATGTCATGCCATGAATGCAACAGTTCAATATATACGATAAATAAAACAAATAGACAGTTAAAATACATAGCCAAATAAATTAATCTTAAGGTTAGAACCATTCAATTCCCCAGCAGAGTCGCCATTCTGTTTTATTTAAAAAATATAATTTAGACTGGTTTTAAGAGTCGCCATTTAATTTTTAAGAAAAATTAAGAAAACTATTTTTTCAAAAGATTAAAACAAAAATCTAATGAAAATATTAAAGGGGTTCGGGGTTCATATTAGCATTTTGGAAAGGGTTTGAAAGCACTCGAAATGCCCGCTAACATGCGGTTATCCGGCAATTAACTCTTTGGCTAATATATAGACATGCTTAATTAAGTTGGAAGAGTAAACAATTTTGAAATTTTAAAGTAATCTCAGGGGAAATATTAATATACTAATTAAGAAAATTATCTTTGCAAATATGTCCTAAAGTCGAGGAAAATGAGTGCTTACTTAATTATTTTTTTTAGAAAATTAATTCAGAATGGCTATCCTTTGGAGAATTGAATTGTAACAACCTTAAAACTAATTAAACAAACAAGTATGCAAATAATGATAAGTGAGCAAATATTGAAACATAAATAATAAGAATGAGCCCAAGTCTGGTTTTCTGTCCGCCTGGACCAATACTCGGGCCCATTTTAGTTTTGGATCTTTGGCCCATCTGAGTCACCTGTACCTGTCCTGAACTAGCATAAAAAGAAATATATTATTTGGGCTTTAGGCTCAATTTTCCACCTGTCCTAAATTCTAGCAAGTTTAGATAAGTGGACTTAGGCCCAAAAGTAACAAAATACAATTTGAATTAAGAGTGGGCCTTTGGCCCAATCTTTTCAACTTCTCGATCTATTGCTTCTTTCAACTTCGGGACCTGTTCGTCGATTTTCACATGTCCGGTTGACTCGATAAAGGAATTTGAGCCTTTATGGCTTTCTCAAATATGCAAGGGAGAAGGAAGAAGTCTATGGACTAGGGTGGATTTCACATGCGACAAAACAAATAAAATACATATGTAATACTTATGATAATTCGATAGAGGAAACAATGCAATACGATGGTGGCATAATATAATAAACTACTGCTAACATCAACTTCATTGTTACATAACTCGTATATTCTGAATAATACCCAATGAATATATTCCAATTTCACGTCATGGATAAGCAGAAGCTAGAACAATATAATCGTTTTAACAAAGAACACAATACCATACCAGAGAATAAATGTTGCTACAACATGTAAGAAAGATAATAACAATAAATAAAAATAAAATAAAATAACTAAAGCCTAAACTAGCATGGGAAACAAACAAGCCTTAATTGGCTATACTTAAATAGTAGCAAATACACGAGGAGGAATTGTATTTAAACCAATTTTAGGATTGAAAAAAAAAGACAACATATTTTGGCACATTAATTAAAATTAAGCGGATACTCATGGAACTAAGGGACTTGACGAGAAAATTTTAAAGGAGAACCTATTATGTCACATAAACCTATCAAGTAAGACTAGTGGTTTTACGTTTAAGACGAAACCACGTTATACCGAAATAATCTCAAATCGATTAGGGGCCAAACAAAACTGTGCTAACCATGTTGTTCATTAAAGTCGAAGATTCATATTATCAACTAGCACCCAAGAGCGTTAAACGGAGGTATAATGGCCGAGTTAGAGGAGACATAAAGTGATATATCAAAAACACACTTGTACCAAAACGAAATTATGTTTTCATGATACTATAGTAAATCCAAGATTGCTAAGATGCTTTCTATCACAGAAGTTACGAATATGAAGGGTGACTAAGGCGATAACTAAAATTTCCAGATTCTAAACCATTCAAATGACACCAAAGCAAACCAAACCATATCTCAGAAACAGAGGAAGATAAGCAAATACTCTCAGCCACAATCTAGATATCGAAAATATCGAGTAACAGGTGAACAAAGGGACGAGCAAAAGAAATTTCTTTAAAAAAACTAGACACGGACAGATTCATAAACATGCATTTAAAGAATATAACTTTAACAAAAATCAGCTCATATTCATAATAGACAAAAGGTACAGCAGCCTAAAGCCTTTCGACGCTTTCTAAACATATAATGAAGGCATGAATGCGACTTCATCGTAAAATAATAAATTAAAAAAAGAACAATATCATAGTCATCCAGTGAAACAAACCAAGACTCGAGGCGAGCATAATGATCATGAATTCGGAAAAATATAAACAGAGAGACGACTTAACAATAGGCACTAAATCATTTTGAAACACGGAACCTTCACTACCATTTTAGAAAAGGTACAATGAATACTAACGACAACATTTAGCTTTACATGCTTCGAATAAGAATAAACTGAAAACTTACACAGAACACAATTCAAGTCGAAATCCCTACCGAAACTAAATAAATAAAAGAGTTGGTAGTCATATACCTTTTGAGGAGCAATAACTGGGAACAAACGAGCAGGGGAAAACAATGACTTTACCATCGGAATACTACTCCTAGGGCTTCAAGGACCAAAGCCGAAGCAAACAAGAACAAGCGCTACACAAGAATCTGGATTTCTTTAACGCTCAAAATTTGTATGTATCAGATAGCTAAATATATTCAGTCGCTTTCGTCTTTTTGGCTAACTCCCTTTAAAAAATTTCAACCCCCTTCACACGGAAGAGGATGAGGTATTTATAGGGGGGAATAAGGGTTCGTAATGGGGGAAAACAGATGAAATTAGGATAGAAAGGGCCCATTCCAAAATTCAAATCCGAAAAACCTTTCACCAATTTGGGGAAACATCTTTTCTCTGATAATTCAACCTATTCCAAAAGGGGAAAGGAAAATGGGCGTCTCGGATTGAATCACATGTCCTCGTTATGCCACATGGCTCGATCTAAAAGTGTAAGGACGATTAGAAGCGGCTACAATAGTGCTTTTGCCGAAACCGCCGCTGAAACTTGTACGAACAGAGAAGGACGTTGGAGAAGACAACACAACGCTTGGATTGGAATCGCTGGACTGCGCGATTGGACTGGAATCGTTGGATTGCTGGCTTGCGGAGAAGAAGGAAAAAGAAACATATGGGGTCTGGTATTGTACACGTTTCTCGCGTGAAGGAGAACGCGTATAGGAGTGTCGTTTTGGAATTGTTCACGCATTTTTGCTGTGGGAAGTTGTTGTTTGGCGTGTTGGACTGCTGCCAGCTATTGTTGATGTTGCTAATCTCTTGAGGGATTGAGGAGTGGGCCGGGTCAGGGGGTTATGGGAGTGGGTCGCGTGGGTACTGTTTGCTGTTGTTTGGATCGTTGTATGCATTGTATGACTGCTGCTTGAATTGAATAAGAGGGAAAATATGGGTTGGTGAAATTTGTACATAGGCCCCAAAATCTTGGCTTTTAAAAATGAGTTGAATGCAAGTAGAGATTGACTAGAATTTGAATAGGACGAATTAATATAATTAATTTACCAGCTTCTTTATTTTAACAAGATAAAATAATTGAATTAATTATAAACTAAAGACTCAAAATATAGACTACTAAGGTAGACAAATTAATTTAATAAAGTATTTAAGTAAAACTAAATTCTTTTTGAGGTGATTTTCGAACATTCATAGGATATACTAATTACATATATAATTGTATGAAATATATTTATTATTTATAAATTATGAAAATCGCCTAAGATCACATAAAATGACTTTGAAAAGTATTTGAATTTTTATAAAACTAATTATTCTAAATCGTATGGGAATTAAGAAGCTCGTGAATTAATTCCTATCGTGGAGGGTCAAAATTGGGTGTCAACAGGGGGTGTGGTGAAAAGGAAAAGGAGAAGTCAAGAAGTTTAAGAAAAAGTCTCTCTAACCCATGGTATTGCAAACCAAAATTAAAACCCTCCAAAAAAAATAAAAATATATACATATATGTATATATATATATATATATATAATAATTTTGGAATAAAATTGCGAAAGGAATTGGGTTTCCAAGCAATACATGGAAAGTGAATGAAAGGATGACTTACAAGCACTCGAAGAAAAAGTGATAAGGGAATTAAAAAGGAAATTTTGAGAACACCATATCTCATGAGGATGATGAAGTCACTGAGCCTAAATGACCATACTTTTGTACTCAGCCCCATTACAAGCTTTGAAAAGACCTTTTTGATATTGAGAAAGCCGAACTGAAAGTCATTTGGAAAATAAGGGAAAACCTATGGGTGAAAACATGCATTGTGTTCCTCTTTTTTAGTGTGAGCGTTGCATCTGATTCCTGATCTTGGATTTATTAACACCTGTGTGTGAATATGGAATAATTCTTTGTGTGAGGGCATTTAGATACTTTCGTTGATCATTGAACTTACATTAGTAGAAAGTATTGTGAACATGAGAATATTTGGTAATGGCGTGTCATAACTTGAATATTCGAGTGCACAATTGTATATTCGCAGAAGTAGTTTGAGGTCTTGTTGTGTACATTCATGATTGAGTCTTGTATAGCACTGTTTAAGACACCCTTTTTGAACAACTGAACTTGAGTTTGCTAGAGGACAAGCAAAAGTTTAAGTTGGGGGTGTTGATGAGTCCACATATTGGACTCATTTAGGGCTATATTTTAATAGGAATTATGTCCTAAAATGCTTATTTTATCTCAATATGTGATGAAAACGTTTAAGTTTCAGGTATTTGAAGTTTGAAGGAAAGCATGAATGCTACTTCGCAAAAGGGAAAGACAAGGCTGAAAAGAACAAAAAAACTAAAGGCCTGAGGATCGTCGAGTTCGCTTGGTAAATCACCAAAGGGTCTCACTTCGCCTTTTTTCCAATGTGCTGAGCTCTAAAAGAAAGGATCAAGTCGGCGGAAAAAGGTAGCAGTCGACGCATCGCCAAGAAGCTTTGCGAAGCAGTAATATGTTGCCCAGTGACCCAGAGTACGATGATGCCGAAGGACAATGCAAGATGGTGATGAACTACACCAAAAGGCGAATCGCTAAGTTGATTGGCGATTCTAACTAATGTCGCCGAACGATCCACCACAACACATATTTTTGAAAACTATAAATACTCGTTGAGAGTTATTGTTTAAAATAAGTTTTAGCATTACATTTTTAGTATAATTTTTTAGACAATATAATTTTTAGTACTTTTTACTCTCAAGTTTGGAGAGGGTTTTTGGGACGCTTGAAGAAAGGAGTTCATCTTCCCCAAGTTGGAAGTGGTCCTTCTCCATTCTTCTTCCTTTTCTTAAATCAAGGTTTAATTTCTTATACTCATTTGATTTCACTATCATTTTAGGTGTATTTTGTTGTTTCTTGATGTGTGGCAAAAAAACCCCATTCTTGGGGTGTGATTTAGCAAATATGTGTTGATATTATTGTTGGGTCTTGCTTGATGATATGTTAGATGTATTTTAATGGTGATTTCACCTAGTGGTTGTGGTTGAATTTAATGGGTTTATAGTTGCAAATACAAAGCCACCCCTGTGTTTTCGGCTTGCCCGAGAGGGAGGTCATGGAACAAAGACCACTAGACTGATGGCCTAATGATTGGGTTGACATGAGGTTCAGACCGAGAGGGTGAGCCCTAGTCCCATATCCTAACACTCAGCTCGAGAGAGTGACTGGGGTAAGGCGTAGGCTGGTCTTCATGCAATAAATGGGTGTCCGAGATGAACACAGTCGAAACGGGGTAAGTTGTCCGAGAGGGAACTTATTTCCATCTAAAGCTTAGCCTAGTCACTAATATCTTGCAAATTTCCTATCGAAAGCATGTACCGAACCATTTATCTCAACCTGTATTGCGGTCACACCCCAAGAACTCTTCCCCATACTTGATTTTCTTGTTATTTTTGTTGTTTCTATATACTTGTGACAAAACACCCAAATTGATATTTGACACTTTTGTGTCCCTCTTCGATTTACAATGTTTTTAATCGTTAATGTCTTTAGCTACTCATGGTTAGAATTAGATTTTATTTTTCTATTAATTCTCAAGAACGCTCCCTTGGGATACGACCCCAACCCTTGGTTGGGTTACTATATAATCGATGATCGTAGACACTCAAACCGTAGTTAGTGTCGTTGGTCATGATATGCATCAAACACAAGCCAATAGAGATGTGGTGGCTCCGTCAAACCCTATAGTGGGTATGGGTGCTTATAGGATTAGGGAGTTATTGAGGATGAACCCTCCGAAGTTTAGTGGCTCCAAGGTAGAGGAGCATCCAAATGGGTTCATAGATGAAGTGTATAAGACACTTGTTATCATTAGGGTAACTTCTAGAGAAAAAGCAAAACTAGCTGCTTACGAATTGAAAGATATTGCCCAAATTTGGTATGAGCAATGGAAATATTCTAGGCCGGTAGGGGGGGGGGATCCTATAAAGTGGGAAACCTTTAACTTGGCTTCCCTTGGTAGGTTCTTTCTTCGGGAGTTGAGGGAGGCTAAGTTGGAGGAATTCATAAATCTTAAGCAAGGCAATATGAGTGTCAATGAGTATGCCTTAAAGTTCACTCTTTTGTCTAAGTATGCACCATATTTGTTAGCAAGTCCTAGGGATTTGATGAATAAGTTTATGATGGGGGTGTCCGAACTAGTAGAAGAAGAATGTCGTATGGCAATGCTTGTTGATGATATAGATATCTCATGCCTCATGGTGTTTTCCCAACAAATAGAAGAGTCTAAACTTAAGAAGGAGAGGGCTAGGGAGAAAAACAGGTCTAGGTTGGATAATGATGGGTCTGATGGACATGGTCGTTCTAGGAATCGATAAAAGTTTTCCGGACAAGGTTATTCTAATGCTCCTTAGTATAAGGAAGAGAGGGTGTCTACCCCTAGGTCACAAGGGAAAGGTAGTGAGTCCCTACGGCCTACTTGTTCTAGGTGTGGTAAGAGGCATGATGGTAAGTGTTTGGATGGTTGTTATGGATGGGGTGAGAGTGGACACATGAAGAAAGATTGCTCAATGGCAAAGGCTACAATAAGAGAGGGTAAGCAAGTTGCCCCTAGTGGTGGGGATGATGAGCCTCCAAAGAGGAATAGGTTTTATGCTCTCCAATATAGAGAAATCAAGAGTGATCTCCTCATGTCCCTTTCCGGTATATGCTTCTTTCATGTTTTAGAAATATTTTTAGATTCCTTATCTTTTATAACTTGTTATGTTGGACTTGATGTTGTCCTTGCCTTGATTGATGTTTAGAAAAGCATGTGTGGGCTTACTTCCAAGGGGGAGATAGTGTGCCCATTCCATAAGGTTTTTACATGATTGTGTTGCCATGATTTCTTTATGTACGTTTATGAAATTGTGTAGAACTTGTTAGAATTGATCTAATTGCATTGTGTTGCCTCATGTTGTAGCATCTTTAAGTCAATGTGCATTGATGAGTCCACAAATTGGACTCATTTAGGGCTATATTTTAATAGAAATTGTGTCCTCAAATGCTTATATTATCTCAATATCTGATTCAACCTTTAAGTTTCAGGTATTTGAAATTTTGAAGGAATGCATGGACACTACTTCGCAAAAGGAACTCAAGGCTGAAAAGAACGAGAAAATGATGGCCCGAGGATCACCGAAGAGTCTGACTTCTCCTTTTGTCCCAGTGTGCTGAGCCCTGAAGGAAAGGATCAAGTCGGCGGATAAAGGGAGCAGTCGGCGCATCGCCGAGAAGGCTCGTGAAGCAGTACTATGTCGCCCAATGATACAGACCATGACGATGCCTAAGGATGGTGCAAGACGGCGATGAACTACACCAAAGGGTGAATCGCCGAGTTGATCGGCGATTTCGACTAATGTCGCCGAGTGATTCGCCGCAACACAGATTTTTGAAAACTATAAATGCTCGTTAAGAGTTAAAGCTTAGTATCAGATTTTAGAAGGAGACTTTAGTATCAATTTTTAGTATCACATTTAGAATATAATTTTAGTACTTTTTATTTCAAGTTTGTAAGGGTTTACAGACTTGAAGGAGAAAAGGGTTTCACCTCTTTCAATTTGGAAGTGGGTCTCTTGGATTATTCCTTCTTTGCTCAAATCAAGACTTATTTCTCTATACCCATTTGATTTCAACATCATTGAAGGTATAAATTTCTAACTCTTGATGTGTGGCTTAAAACCCCATTCTTGGGGTGTGATTTAGCAAAAATGTGTTGATATTATTGTTGGGTCTTTCTTGCTGATAGGTTAGATGTATTTTAATGGTGATTTCACCTAGTGGTTGTGGTTTAATTTAATGGGTTTGTAGTTGCAAATTCAAAGCCACCCGTGTGTTTTCGGCTTGACCGAGAGGGAGGTCGCGAAACCAAGACCACTAGACTGATGGCCTAAGAAGTGGGTCGACATGATGTTCAGCCCGAGAGGGTGAGCCCTAGTCCCATATCCTAACACTTAACTCGATAGAGTGAGTGGGGTAAGGCGTAGGCTGGTCTTCATGCGGCAAATAGGTGTCCGAGAGGAACGCATTTGAAACGGGGTAAGTTCCCCGAGAGGGAACTTATTTCCATCTAAAGCTTATCCTAGTCACTATTATCTTGCAAATGTCCTATCGAAAGCATGTATCCAACTATTTATCTCATGTTGTATTGCGGTCGCACCCCAAGAACTCTTCTCTATACTTGATTTCTTAGTTATATTTGTTGTTTTTGCCATACTTGTGACAAAACCCTCAAATTGTTATTTGACAATTTTGTGTCCCCCTCTTTAATTTACAATGTTTTTACTCGTTAATGTCTTTAGCTACGACTAGTTAGAACTAAATTATTTTTTTCTATTAATTCTCAAGACCACTCCCTTGGGACACGAACACAACCCTTGGTTGGGTTACTATACTATCACACGATCGTAGACACTCGTACTGGGGAGTGCTGTTACTTGAGAATTTTTAGAATTAGTAGAATTTTCATTCTTTGTAGTGTAGTTTTACTAATTTAACTTGTAGGTTTGTTTTGTTGATTGTGTAAACTTTTCAAAAAGCATGAGTGTTAACGGCAATAATGGTAGCCAGGTGGGCCACCAAGATGACATCGGTAACCTCAACGATTTACAAGAGCCAAATATCAATGACCCTTATCTCATGGGAGGTGTCGGAGCCACCCGCTAACCCCCAACCGAGGGGAATGCAGTGTTCCATATAACGAGCACTATGTTGCCGCTCTTGCAACTAAAATGACTCTTCAGCAGATTGGCTCATGAGTATCCCCATGAGCATCTTCAAAACTTCGTAGATGTTTGTGGGCCATTCCCTTTCAAGAACATCTCTCAAGAGTCAGTCAGGCTGCGATTAGTCCCATTTTTTCTGATGAGGGAAGCTTGCAAGTGGTTAGCTGAATTACCATGAAATTCTATCACTTCATGGGAGGAACTGGTTACCGCATTTAATGTGCGATTATTCCCTCCCTCGAAGATGATGACTATTCGGGATAGCATCCAAAGTTTCAAGTGTCTGGATGGAGAGCCTCTACATGAAACTTGGCTTTGATTTAAAAAATTGGTGCTACAATTCCCAATCCATGGTCTTTCTAATAACGTGCTCCTTCAATACTTCTACCAGAGTCTAGACTCGGTAAACAAGGGTGTCGCTGACCAACTCTCACTCAGAGGTTTAATGAAGTAGTCGTATGCGGTAGCAGCCTAGATTTTAGATGGCATGACAACCATCAACAGAGCATGGTACACTCGTGAGGACCAGGTCTCCCCTGTCACCTTCCAGCTATCTAAGGAGCATATTGAAAAGGACAATGAGAAAGACCAAAACATGGCTAAGATTATGACACAACTTGATATTCTATCCAAGAATGTCATGGGGGCTGGTACTTGTGGTGTCAATGATGTGGGGGTTGGGGGAAAAATCCTAAAGAGATTAAGTTTGAAGCTCTGTATAACGAGGAAGTAAATTTTCTAGCAAACCAAGGCGCTGGTTATCGTTTAAACTACCCGAGGCAAGGTGGTAACCAAGGTTGGGCTAGAGACAAAGGATGTAAAGATAGAGACCGTGAATGGAGGGATAAGAATCCAAATTGGAAGGATGGGGAGAAAGATAGATTTGTGCCTCCCCACGAGTAGCAAAATACCAAGGATTTGGAAGGTTGTAGGTTCGAGGATATGCTCTCGCATATTCTAAACAAAGTGGAAGGGTGAGACAAAATGCTAAAAGGCATGAAAGAAGATGTGTCTACCCTTAACTAGACCGTCACCTCTCATTCAGTTTAAATCAAGCAGTTAGAGACCCAATTGGGTCATATTTCGTCTTACTTTAATCCAAGACAGCAAGGGGGTTTGCCTAGTGATATTATGGCTAACCCCAAGAGTGAGGTTTGAAGGTTCACGTGCGTCGTGCCACAACGTTAACTAAGGTGTTGTTTGGGAGGAAACCCAAAACCCCTTACTTGATTTTGTTATCTTGAAAAAATAATAGTGTGTTATTTGTACAGGTTAAGTGAGGAAAGTGCTTGAAGAGATGTATGGAGGCGACTAACATTCCGCTTGGCGGATCCCCGACAAGTTAGGCGTAACCGATCATGCCCGCCGTTTGATTCAATACATCTTAAAGTTTGGATTTGTAAAACTTAGCGGAGCATAAATTTAGTCGGCGCATCGCCAACCCAGTTGGCGATCTCGATGAAGTTCGCCAACGCAATGCCCACCTGAACTGAAAACTCTGTTATATTTGGCGAGAAATTAGAAATTCAGCGCTTCACCGGGTGATTGAGAGAGACCAATTAACATCGCTGAATGAGCAGAAACTGGACGATCGCAAGCCACATGTTTAAAAGTTCCATTTCATTCATTTTCTTTCACTTTGTCCATTTTACAAACTCACACTCGCACCCTAGTAGTTACATTCCTTGCACGCTTAGAGTATTTTAAGTATCGAATTGTGCTCTGATTTGGGTCGCATTGCTACCTAGCACGTCAGTAATATCTAATTCGACATCAAAGGTTGGTAATCGAATCCCTCAGTTATTCGATTAGAAATTTTACTCATTTGCATGATGTTGAAATGATTGAAAACCGTTGATCAGTCTCTGAGTTGATGGGATTGCATGTGTTACCAATTATGATTCAATACTTACTGAGTAACAGATAGAATCCCACTAGAACGTGCATTGATTTGAAATCGTGTTGATATGGGTGCGTAAATATTGCTATGGGTCTTCGATGAATTTGTGCCTTAGGTGTTTAAATTGTGTTTTTTTGGGGGGGGGGGTGTTTGCGGGACCGATTTCAATGTTGGGTCTACAGTAGGCACGATAGGTGATTCGACGAACTGTGACGAGCTCGCCGAACCACCCCGCGGTTTGCCTAAGTACCCCATCTGGCCTTTACTATCATGCTTTATTTATTGTGGTTGTTGTAATTTTCGGTGAGAAGCACAGGATCACCAAGTGCACTCGGCGACTCACCGAATGACACCTTAATCGCCCTTTGTCTGCACCCCTAACTCCTTCTGTAATGTGACCTTCAACGATTGGCGGTGGCACGTCGAGTGAATTCGGCGGCACACCAAATAGATTATCTCATTTTTTTTGAAGATAAAAATCTCTATTTTGATTGTCAAAGATGTTCTAACATTATCTCGAAGTGGGTTGCAGAAAAGGTAAGACCAAAATTGCAGGAAGGGATATGCCACCCCGACATGTAAGAGCACGAGATTTTAAAAGAGATGAAAAGATAGCAGAACTGGCCAAAGAAAGAAAAGAGAGTAAGAAAGCAAGTGCCAGCAGGAGGATCCACATTGACCGCACTATTCCTTCATGGAAATGTGGATTCTACACGGCTATAGACTCCTTTTTGGCAGGCCATGAAATGGACAGAATGGTTGCGGCTAACATTACTGCAGAAGCTAGGGCAAATGAACACAATGCGACCCAGAATGATAATCTGGGGACCATTGTCAAATTCCAGGCTAATGCATCGGGCAACGATTCCCCGACAGATGGAGCAAGCATGTAGACAGGATCTCCTCTTTACCTCCCTCACTATTTTTCCTTATTTTCACTGTTGGATATTCATCATTTGCATTTGAGGACAAACGTATTTATTTGTGGTGGGTAGAGGTCCACTTTGTTTGCTTGTTTTGGATATTCGTGTTTTGTATATTTGGGTTGTTATATTTTTAATTCTGTTTTTAATTGTTATATATTACTTTTCGTGGATGTTTGAGCTCATGGCTCCTCTTTTTTATCTTAATTTTCTTAATTTTGACCTTTCCAAAAAAAAATTGTTTTTTGAAAATTTTTGCCACCGCTTGTGTTGAAAGTGGTTATTCTTTTGCAAAATTTAAGTCTCGGTTTCGATCAATACTGATGACTTGAATGGTGCTCCCAATCGAACGAACATGAATGTGCGGCTACGACGAGACCAAATGAAGTTGCATAGACAATATGTGAACTCTTTGCATCTTGTTTTGATTAGACATTTATCGAATTGATTCTCATGTAATGACCGTTGCACACTAGCAAAAATGTATATTCTTGTTTGACTTAAGTGTCGATGCCTTGTGTGGTTAGCTTACTTTGAACTATGCATGAATAAACCTAAAATTTGCGCCGTTAGTCTGATTGATTTAGAAAGGTGTACTTTTGAGATGATCTTAGGCAATTTTAAAGAGTGTGAGCCAAATTTGACATATACCTCTTTTGTGGCCTACCCGTGAGCGTGTGAAACTCTTTTGAACAACCCTTGAGCCTTACCTTTCTTTGGAAGAAACTTGATGAACCCTAGACCTTACTTAATCCACTACCTATAATCCTCTTGATTTGTGGTTTAGTGAATAGTCAACTTAGGCCAAGTTGGGGGTGTGGTGAAAATGAAAAGGAGAAGTCAAGAAGTGCAAGAAAGAGTCTCTCTAACCCATGGTATTGCAAAACAAAATGGAAACACTTCTAAAAAAAATTTGTATATATTTATATCATTTTTTAATAAAGGTGCAAAAGGAGTTGGGTTTCCAAGCAATACATGGAGAGTGAATGAAAGGATTACTTAGAAGAACTGGAAGAAGAAGTGACAAGGTAAAGGAAAAGGACGTTTTGAGAACATCACATTTGATGAGGATGAAGAAGTCACTGAGCCTAAAATGATCATAACTTTGCACTCAGTTTCATTACAAGGCTTGAAAAGACCTTTTTGATCTTGAGTAAGCCAAACCGAAAATCGATTGGAAAATAAGGGTAAACCTATGGGTAAAAACATACATTGTGTTCCTCTTTTTGAGTGTGAGCGTTGCATCGGATTCCTGATCTTAAATTGATTAACCTCTATGTGAATATGGAATCATTCTTTGTGTGAGGGCATTTAGATACTTTTATTGAGGTTAAACTTACATTAGTAGAAAGTATTGTGAGCATGAGAATCTTTGGTAGTGGTATGTCACGACTTGAATCTTTGAGTACATAATTGATCTTTGCATAAGTAGTTTGAGTCTTGTTGTGTATGTTCATGATTGAGTCTTGTGTAGCACTATTTTAGACATCCGTTTTGAATGACTGAACTTGAGTTCGCTTGAGGACAAGCAAAACTTTAAGTTGGGTGTGTTGATGAGTCCACAAATTGGACTCATTTAGGGCTATATTTTAATAGAAATTGTGTCCTCAAATGCTTATATTATCTCAATATATGATCAAAACCTTTATGTTTCATGTATTTGAAATTTTAAAGGAATGCATGGACACTACTTCACAAAAAGGAACGAAAAGGCTGAAAAGAATGAGAAAATGAAGGCCTGAGGATCGCCGAAGTGTCTCACTTCGTCTTTTGTTCCAGTGTGATGAGCCTTAAAGGAAAGGATAAAGTCAACACAAAAAGGGAGCAGTCGGCGCATTACCGAGAAGGCCCGCAGAGCAATACTATGTTGCCCAATGACACAGAGCACGACGATGCCAAAGAATGGTGCAAGACGGCGATGAACTACACCAAAGGGTGAATCGCCAAGTTGATCGGCGATTCCAACTAATGTCACCGAGTGATCTACCGCAACAAAGATTTTTGAAAACTATAAATACTCGTTGAGAGTTATAGCTTAGTATCAGATTTTAGAAGGAGACTTTAGTATCAATTTTTAGTATCACATTTAGAAAATAATTTTAGTACTTTGTATCTCAAGTTTGTAAGGGTTTGAAGACTTGAAGGATAAAAGGGTTTCACCTCTTTCAATTTGGAAGTGGGTATCTTGGATTCTTCCTTCTTTGCTCAAATCAAGACTTATTTCTCTATACCCATTTGATTTCAACATCCTTGAAGGTATAAATTTCTACCTCTTGATGTTTGGCTAAAAACCCACATTATTGGGGTGTGATTTAGCAAAAATGTGTTGATATTATTATTGGGTCTTGCTTGCTGATAGGTTAGATGTATTTTAATGGTGAATTCACCTAGTGGTTGTGGTTTAATTTAATGGGTTTGTAGTTGCAAATACAAAGCCACCCATGTGTTTTCGGCTTGACTGGGAGGGAGGTCGCGAAACCAAGACCACTAGACTGATGGTCGAAGGAGTGGGTTGACATGAGGTTCAGCCCGAGAGGGTGAGCCCTAGTCCCATATCCTAACACTCAGCTCGAGAGAGTGAGTGGGGTAAGGCGTAGGCTGGTCTTTATGCAGCAAATGGGTGTCCGAGAGGAACGCATTTGAAATGGGATAAGTTGCTCGAGAGGGAACTTATTCCCATCTAAAGCTTAGCCTAGTCACTATTATCTTGCAAATTTCCTATCGAAAGCATGTAGCCAACTATTTATCTCAACTTGTATTTTGGTGACACCCCAAGAACTCTTCTCCATACTTGATTTCTTAGTTATATTTGTTGTTTTTTCCATACTTGTTACAAAACCCTCAAATTGTTATTTAACACTTTTGTGTCCCCCTCTTTAATTTACAATGTTTTTACTTGTTAATGTATTTACCTACGACTAGTTAGAACAAAATTTTATTTATTTATTAATTCTCAGGACCACTCCCTTGGGACACGACCCCAACCCTTGGTTGGGTTACTATACTATCACACGATCGTAGACACTCGTACTGGAAGTTGTGTCGTTGATTACGTGAATAGAGAATTTCTAAATCATGCATTTTTAGGCTCCATGAATTTATGTTGAGCATGTTGTAGCTAGGAGATGTTAGCTCCTCCTTGTAAATGAGTAATATGTCTCTTTCATGCATTTTGGGTTGCATTAGGTGTGTTTAGCTTGGAGTTGATGTTTCCTTTGTTGTTAGTGTGCATGTAGATGTAGTGCATCCATTATGGGAATCTAGTATAGAGTCTCTTCATTGAAAAAGTGTTTAGAAAGTCATTCGAGGATTAATGTTTCCAAGGGGGAGATATTGTAACACCCCGGAAACTAGTAGACCAAACTAGAGCCACAAGGTAGGGTTCTAAGACTTGATGTATGGGAAATAGAGTCGTAGATGAGACTTTATGTGCTTATAATGAGGAGTTAAATGGTTGAACATCAAGATATGTATTAGACCTAGTATCCTAGATTACCTTTAAGAGTTTGGTTGTGCATGGGAAGGGCAACTACGAAGGCAAAAGGGCAAGCCTAAGCCAAACGGCAAAGGCTGCCCAACCTTGGCAGCTACTGCCCAAGGGTTCACGACCACCTTCACGACCAGTGGTGTGGACCACGGTCCGTGAAGGGGTCCTTGGAGATGCGTTAGACACTTGGGAGTCCAGGCCAAGAGTCCAAGACACTTCCCCAAGTTTACGAGGCACGTCACGAGCCGTTGGCTTGACCACAGCTCGTCAAAGTGCCAGTGAAGGTGCCTTAGTGTTTTAGGGTGTTTTAGGGTCTTGTCAAGATGGGGGAGCTACTGGTAAAGGGACCACGGGAACCACCATGGACCGTGGTTCCCTTAAAGGACCATCCAAGTGGCCTTGGTGCCTGGGACGGGGCAGCCAAGTGAGGGACATTTGGGTAAAATACTATTCGACTAGGTTTAAGTGGGGGTCGTTTTGTATGCCTTTTTATTCACATATATAGACTATTTTAAGTCTTTAGCCCCCAAGTTTAAGTCATTTTACATTAGACTCAATTCAAAAACCCAAATCACGCCTCGCTGAAATATTTCTCTCTCTAAGAAGAACCTCCATTGGAGAAGAAGCTAGGGTTGAAGCTAAGGTCAAGAACAGAGGCTCCATTGTTAAAGGCTTGTGCTAGGGCTTTGATTAAGGTATGTTTATATTTTAATCTATGGGTTCTTCCACCCATAGAGTTTTCTATAAATCCCAAAGATTTGTGAAGAAGAACCCCAATCTAAGCTAGGGTTACTTCCAGTGTATGAGTTTTAGGTAGGTATGATTCCAAAGTGTTGCTTACTACTCATGTATGATTAATTTAATATTCATTCATGATATTATGAAGAATTTATGTAAATTCCTTGTCTAACCCTAATTTTATAAGTATGTGGGTTTAGATGTTTTGATGAGAAATTGATGGTTCTTGATAGATTTTCTTGAGTTATCACCATCTATAGAACTTATCCAAGAATGGGAATATGAAATCATGAATTGAACTAGGCTTATGCATGTATTATAGAATATGAATTGACTGATTAGGATTGGGACTCTATGATGAATTATGCTTAGAATTGTCTATGATTAAGACTTATGAATCATGTGTATTGTGATCTAGACTAGTATGTTGAGTGTGCTCGTTAGAATAGAATATCTTGAGATTGAGTCTTATGATTCCTTCGTGGATAGTTGAATTATGTAGCTTGGCATGGTAGATCCCATGGTAGCTTGGGATTGAGGAATTAATCTCTCCTAAGGTTATCTTGGGATTGCGGAATTAATCTCTCCTAAGGTTAGCTTAGTTATATTTGTTGTTTTTTCAATACGTGTTACAAAACCCTCAAATTGTTATTTAACACCTTTGTGTCCCCCTCTTTAATTTACAATGTTTTTACTTGTTAATGTCATTAGCTACGACTAGTTAGAACTAAATTTTATTTATTTATTAATTCTCAGGACCACTCCCTTGGGACACGACCCCAACCCTTGGTTGGGTTACTATACTATCACACGATCGTAGACACTCGTACTGGAAGTTGTGTCGTTGATTACGTGAATAGAGAAATTCTAAATCATGTATTTTTAAGCTCCATGAATTTATGTTGAGCATGTTATAGCTAGGAGATGTTAGTTCCTCCTTGTAAATGAGTAATATGTCTCTTTCATGCATTTTGGGTTGCATTAGGTGTGTTTAGCTTGGAATTGATGTTTCTTTGGTTGTTAGTGTGCATGTAGATGTAGTGCATGCATTATGGGCCTCTAGTATAGAGTCTCTTCATTTAAAAAGTGTTTAGAAAGTCATTTGAGGATGAATGTTGCCAAGGGGGACATATTGTAACACCCCGGAAACTAGAGCCACAAGGTAGGGTTCTAAGACTTGATGTATGGGAAATATAGTCGTAGATGAGACTTTATGTGCTTATAATGAGGAGTTTAATGGTTGAACATCAAGATGTGTATTAGACCTAGTATCCTAGATTACCTTTAAGAGTTTGGTTGTGCATGGGAAGGGCAACTACCAACGCAAAAGGGTAAGTCTAAGCCAAAGGGCAAAGGCTGCCCAACCTTGGCAGCTAGTGCCCAAGGGTTCACGACCAGTGGTGTGGACCACGGTCCGTGAAGGGGTCCTTGGAGATGCCTTAGACACTTGGGAGTCCAGGCCAAAAGTCCAAGTCAATGCCCCAAGTTCACGAGGCACTTCAAGAGCCGTTGGCTTGACCACAGCCCGTCAAAGTGCATGTGAAGGTGCCTTAGTGTTTTAGGGTGTTTTAGGGTCTTGTCGAGTTGGGGGAGCTACTGGTCAAGGTACCACGGGCACCACCATAGACCGTGGTTCCCTTCAAGGACCATCCAAGTGGCCTTGGTGTCTGGGACGGGGCAGCCAATTGAGGGACATTTTGGTAAAATCCTATTCGACTAGGTTTAAGTGGGGGTCATTTTGTATGTCTTTTATTCACATATATAGACTATTTTAAGTCTTTAGCCCCCAAGTTTAAGTAATTTTACATTAGACTGAATTCAAAAACACAAATCACTCCTCTCTCAAATATTTCTCTCTCTAAGAAGAACCTCCATTGAAGAAGAAGCTAGGGTTGAAGCTAAGGTCAAGAACAAAGGCTCCATTGCTAAAGGCTTGTGCTAGGGATTTGATTAAGGTATGTTTAGATTTTAATCTATGGGTTCTTCCACCCATAGAGTCCCCTATAAACCCCAAAGATTTGTGAAGAAGAACCCCAATCTAAGCTAGGGTTACTTCCAATGTATGGGTTTTAGGTGGGTATGATTCCAAAGTGTTGGTTACTTCTCATGTATGATTAATTTAGTATTTATTCATGATATTATGAAGAATTTATGTGAATTCCTTGTATAACCCTAATTTTATAAGCATGTGGGTTTAGATGTTTTGAGGAGAAATTGATGATTCTTGATAGATTTTCTTGAGTTATCACCATGTATAGAACTTATCCAAGAATGGGAATATGAAATCATGAATTGAACTAGGATTATGCATGTATTATAGAGTATGTATTGAATGATTAGGATTGGGATTCTATGATGAATTATGCTTAGAATTATCTATGATTAAGACTTATGAATCATGTGTATTGTGATCTAGACTAGTATGTTGATTGTGCTCGTTAGAATAGAATATCTTGAGATTGAGTCTTATGATTCCTTCATGGATAGTTGAATTATGTAGATTGGGATGGTAGATCCCACGGTAGCTTGGGATTGAGGAATTAATCTCTCCTAAGGTTAGCTTGGGATTGAGGAATTAATCTCTCCTAAGGTTAGCTTAGTTATATTTGTTGTTTTTTCCATACTTGTTACAAAACCCTCAAATTGTTATTTAACACTTTTGTGTCCCCCTCTTTAATTTGCAATGTTTTTACTTGGTAATGTCTTTAACTACGACTAGTTAGAACTAAATTTTATTTATTTATTAATTCTCAGGACCACTCCCTTGGGACACGACCCCAACCCTTGGTTGGGTTACTATACTATCACACGATCGTAGACACTCGTACTGGAAGTTGTGTCGTTGATTACGTGAATAGAGAATTTCTAAATCATGCATTTTGAGGCTCCATGAAATTATGTTTAGCATGTTGTAGCTAGGAGATGTTTGTTCCTCCTTGTAAATGAGTAATATGTCTATTTCATGCATTTTGGGTTGCATTAGGTGTGTTTAGCGTGGAATTGATGTTTCCTTGGTTGTTAGTGTGCATGTAGATGTAGTGCACACATTATGGGCATCTAGCATAGAGTCTCTTCATTTAAAAAGTGTTTAGAAAGTCATTCGAGGATGAATGTTGCCAAGGGGGAGATATTGTAACACCCCGGAAACTAGTAGACCAAACTAGAGCCACAAGGTAGGGTTCTAAGACTTGATGTATGGGAAATAGAGTCGTAGATGAGACTTTATGTGCTTATAATGAGGAGTTTAATGGTTGAACATCAAGATATGTATTAGACCTAGTATCCTAGATTACCTTTAAGAGTTTGGTTGTGCATGGGAAGGGCAACTACCAAGGCAAAAGGACAAGCCTAAGCCAAAGGGCAAAGGCTGCCCAACCTTGGCAGCTAGCGCCCAAGGGTTCACGACCACCTTCACGACCAGTGGTGTGGACCACGGTCCGTGAAGGGGTCCTAAGAGATGCCT
The DNA here is from genome assembly GCA_029582725.1 of Solanum chiquidenum. NCBI lineage: Eukaryota > Viridiplantae > Streptophyta > Magnoliopsida > Solanales > Solanaceae > Solanum > Solanum chiquidenum. The sequence goes on along the minus strand of JAJOOS010000775.1, from coordinate 6,103 downwards.
TAGACACTTGGGAGTCCAGGCCAAGAGTCCAAGACACTTCCCCAAGTTTACGAGGCACGTCACGAGCCGTTGGCTTGACCACAGCCCGCCAGAGTGCCTGTGAAGGTGCCTTAGTGTTTTTGGGTGTTTTGGGGTCTTTTTAAGATGGGGGAGCTACTGGTAAAGGGACCACGGGTACCACCATGGACCGTGGTTCCCTTCAAGGACCATCCAAGTGGCCTTGGTGCCTGGTACGGGGCAGCCAAGTGAGGGACATTTGGGTAAAATCCTATTCGACTAGGTTTAAGTGGGGGTCATTTTGTATGTCTTTATATTCACATATGTAGACTATTTTAAATCCTTAGCCCCCAAGTTTAAGTCATTTTACATTAGACTCAATTCAAAAACCCAAATCACACCTCTCTCAAATATTTCTCTCTCTAAGAAGAACCTCCATTGGAGAAGAAGCTAGGGTTGAAGCTAAGGTCAAGAACAAAGGCTCCATTGCTAAAGGCTTGTGCTAGGGATTTGATTAAGTTATGTTTAGATTTTAATCTATTGCTTCTTCCACCCATAGAGTCCCCTATAAACCCCAAATATTTGTGAAGAAGAACCCCAATCTAAGCTAGGGTTACTTCCAATGTATGGGTTTTAGGTGGGTATGATTCCAAAGTGTTGGTTACTACTCATGTATGATTAATTTAGTATTTATTCATGATATTATGAAGAATTTATGTGAATTCCTTGTCTAACCCTAATTTTATAAGTATGTGGGTTTAGATGTTTTGATGAGAAATTGATGGTTCTTGATAGATTTTCTTGAGTTATCACCATGTATAGAACTTATCCAAGAATGGGAATATGAAATCATGAATTGAACTAGGCTTATGCATGTATTATAGAATATGAATTGAATGATTAGGATTGGGACTCTATGATGAATTATGCTTAGAGTTGTCTATGATTAAGACGTATGAATGATGTGTATTGTGATCTAGCCTAGTATGTTGATTGTGCTCGTTAGAATAGAATATCTTGAGATTGAGTCTTATGATTCCTTCATGGATAGTTGAATTATGTAGCTTGGGATGGTAGATCCCATGGTAGCTTGGGATTGAGGAATTAATCTCTCCTAAGGTTAGCTTGAACTAGCATTGGTAGGATGCTTTTCATGGTAGCTTGCATTAGTATAGGCATGGTAGCCTAGGATTGAGGATCTATACTCTCTTATGGGTAGCTTGAACTAGCATTGTTAGAATGCATTTCATGGTAGCTTGACTTGGTTAGGCCAAGACCACTTCATGGTAGCTTAGGATTGGGACATCATACTCTTCTAAGGATAGCTTAGGGTTGAGGATTCACACTTCCCTAAGGATAGCTTTCATCTTATTGAATGGTTGCATGGTGGATAGGTTGGTATACTTGTATCCTTCTTTGATAGCTTGGATTATATGATAGGATGTTTTCCATGGTGGTTAGGTCTAGCATGATAGTATGCTATACTTTGATAGTCTAGAATGATAAATAGTTAGCATTGAGTAGGCTAGCCTAAAGGAGTACTTAGTGTGAGTAGTAGTATGGGATGCCATTCATACATGGCACAAGTATGATTTGAAGCTACTTATGAAGTGTCATCTTATGTGATGTATGCCTAGCTTGGAGTGTTGCTATGGTGCCTTCCATTATATGAATTGACTTAAGATGATAGTTCCTTGTCAATATGAAAGTAGGTCAATAGTGACACTTAGAAATGATGAATATGAAAAAGGTGACCTTAAGGATATGCTTAGTGTGTGTGACATTATGGGATGCCCCACAAGCATGGCACATGTGTACCTTGAGGTTACTTAGGGGTATAGTGCTTTTATGACATGGAAACCTAGGTCTTGACTATGAAGGTAGGCTATGACCAAGAATGACCAAAGAGAGGTACTTAGCTTGGATAGTATTATGGGATGCTCTCTTTGCATTGCACAAGTATACTTGGAGGTGTCTTGTGAAGTAGTCCTCTTGAGTATGAAGGATTAATGGTTGAAGTATGCAATTATGAATGTCTTATGTTAACTTGCTATGATATGATGCTTATGTTGGAATTTATGATATAGTTATGTTATTGTCTCTTATGCTTATGTCTTATGTTGACTAACCATTTGAGATGCTTTATGATGTTGTGCTACCTTTCATACTTGGTACATTTTGTACTAACGCATATTGCCTACATTCTAATAAAATGTAGGATCTTGGGAGATTGAGTTGCCTGGAGGCGGCTGGATTCCTAAGTCCAAGAAGATTGAAGATTGGTGAGTCCTCATAGCTTCGAGGACAAACCCCTTATGTTTCATTTATGTCTTTTCTTATGTTTTAGACTTTATGTGGGATGCGTCCCAAGTCTTTTATTCATGTTATTCATATATGGTTTGAGACAAAGATATTAGAAAGACTTCCGCCTTTATGAAATGCTTTTCCAGTTTATGTTTAAAGAAAGTTTTAAATGTCCCTACTTTTCTACAATCCTATGTTATGTTCATGCTAAGGGCTTGTATGCGACCCCTTCGGGGTCAAGTACGCTGTGTTACGACTAGGGAGTGCTCTCGGGTCGTGAAAAACTTGGTATCAAAGCATAAGGTTTTGGTATAAGTTTTAGAATGTCTCAAACCACGTCTAATAGAGTCTTATTCATCGGTGTGAATCGCGACACATCTATGAATAGGAGGCTATGGGATGCTTAGGAAAAGTTTCACTTCTTCATTCCCTTAGTCGTGCCATAGAGTTTGGGTTTAATAGGCCCTTTTCTAATCCGTGCCTTTGGTTGTTTTAGGGTATGTCTAATACTAGGGAAAATGCTAGGAGGGAAGGAGAAGACAATGGGGACCAATAGATCCCTCCCCAAGTTCCAAATCAAATTGCTCCAATTGGGAATGTCACTATAGCGGAGTTTAGGGCTTTTGTGCAATTGTTGGGTCAAGCCTTGACGGCATTGATGAGTTCACAAATTGGACTCATTTAGGGCTATATTTTAATAGGAATTGTATCCTCAAATGCTTATTTTATCTCAATATCTGATGAAAACCCTTTAGTTTCAGGTATTTGAAGTTTGAAGCAAAGCATGGATACTACTTCGCAAAAAGGAACGAAAAGGTTGAAAAGAACAAGAAAATGAAGGCCTGAGGATCGCCGAGTTCACTTGGTGAATCACTGAAGGGTCTCACTTCGCCTTTTGTTCCAGTGTGTTGATCCCTGAAGGAAAGGACCAAGTTAGCGGAAAAAGGGAGCAGTCGGTGCATCGCCGAGAAGGTCTGTGAAGTAGTACTATGTCGCCCAAGGACCCAGAGCACGACGATGCCGAAGGACGATGCAAGACGGAGATGAACTACACCAAACGGTGAATCGCCGAGTTGATTGGAGATTCCGACTAATGTCCCGAACAATCCACCGCACCACATATTTTTGAAAACTATAAATACTCGTTGAGAGATATAGCTTAAAATAAGTTTTAGCATTACATTTTTAGTATCAAATTTTAGACAATATAATTTTTAGTACTTATTTACTCAAGTTTGGAGAGGGTTTTTGGGAGACTTGAAGAAAGGAGTTCATCTTCCTCAAGTTGGAAGTGGGTCTTTTCCATTCTTCTTCCTTTGCTTAAATCAAGGTTTAATTTCTTATACCCATTTTATTTTACTATCATTTTAGGTGTATTTTGTTGTTTCTTGATGTGTGGATAAAAACCCCCATTCTTGGGTTGTGGTTTAGCAAATATATGTTGATATTATTGTTGGGTCTTGCTTGCTGATAGGTTAGATGTATTTTAATGGTAATTTCACCTAGTGGTTGTGGTTTAATTTAATGGGTTTGTAGGTGCAAATACAAAGCCACTCATGTGTTTTTGGCTTGCTTGAGAGGGAGATCGCGAAACCAAGACCACTAGACTGATGGCCTAAGGAGTGGGTCGACATGAGGTTCAGCCCGAGAAGGTGAGCCCTAGTCCCATATCCTAACACTCAGCTTGAGAGAGTGAGTTCGGTAAGGCGTAGGCTGGTCTTCATGTGGCAAATGAGTGTCCGAGAGGAACACATTTGAAACGGGGTAAGTTCCCCGAGAGGGAACTTATTTCCATCTAAAGCTTAGCCTAGTCACTATTATCTTGCAAATTTCCTATCGAAAGCATTTACCCAATCATTTATCTAATCATGTATTGCGGTCACACCCCAAGAAATCTTCCCCATACTTGATTTTCTTGTTATTTTAGTTGTTTTTACTTACTTGTGACAAAACACCCAAATTGATATTTGACACTTTTTTGTCCCCCTTCGATTTACAATGTTTATAATTCTTAATGTCTTTAGCTACGACTAGTTAGAACTAGATTTTATTTTTCTATTAATTCTCAATACCGCTCCCTTGGGACACGATCCCAACCCTTGGTTGGGTTACTATATTATCGACGATCGTACACACTCGAACCGTAGTTAGTGTCGTTGGTCACGATAAGCATCAAAATGGCGCTACTGCCGAGGAGTGGTGTTACTTGAGAATATTTAGATTAGTAAATTTTTTGTTCTTCTTAGTTGTAATTTACTAACCTTAGTTTTAGTTTTGTGTTCTTTAAATTTGTTGGTGTAGGTAGGTTCCCCAAAGATGGACGTTGGGAATGGTGGCAACTCAGCTGAGTCGAGCCAAGAAGTCAAGAGAGACTTTGAGTTAACCGCACTAGTAACTCAACTGAATGAGTTTGACACCAGAATAATAGAGATGAAAAACCAGTGCAAGAGTCCCAGGAGGTACATACCTCCTCACGAGAGGAAGCAGTCTAGAGACAGGGAGAACAATAGTGTCGAGGACACACTCCATATCATTCTCCAAAAAGTCACCGAACAAGATCAACTGTTGGAAGAGATGACGGAGAGTATTGCAGTGTTGAATCAAATGGTGGGCTCACACTCTAGATCGATCCAACTGATCAGGACACTCCTGAACTATGTGGTGCCTCCTCTTCACTCAAATGAACTATTGGGGTTGTCCAGTAACACAAAGACCAACCCAACCAATGGGGAGTGAGTAAGTACTCGCGTCATGCCACGACGTTAAATAAGGTGCTTCTTGGGAGGCAAACCAAGGTTTTAAATGCTTTAACTTATTTCTATGAATAATGGTGTATTAGTGATGCAGGTTTGAATGAGAAAAGTGGTGAAAAATAGAGATTGGGAAGAAAATGGTCAGTCGGCGGACCGCCTAACAGGCCGGCGTGCCCAACCTGACCCGCTGTTTGGCTCAACTCAAACTTAAAGTTAGAGCCTGTAAAACTTAGTGACCTTGAGAAGAAGTTTGGCGCGTCGCCGACCAGGTCGGTGATCTCGACTTAGATCGCCATCTTGATCCCAAGAACTTTACAAATCTTTAACAATCGGTGGGACAAAGGACAACTTGGCGATTCGTCGAGTGGATTAGCGATCGCAACTAACTTCGCTGAACTAGCGCGAACTGGACGATTTATTATGGCCAAAAGATTCAAAAATTCAACCTCTTCACTTTCCCTCGCTCACAAATCTCCTAAACTCGCACTAAGGTAGTATCCTCTTCAATTTCGCATTACTCTAGCATTTTAGTTTGGGACTTGTGCTCGGAATTGGAATACTTTGGCGCCTAGCTCTTCAAATCGAACTTTATCAACATTAAAGGTTGGTTTCCTTTTCACATATTTACATTTGAAAGTTTTTGTGCTCATTTGCAATAATTGTCTCTTAGTGATGTGTGTTGGGCCTCTCTAATAGGATTAGAATGATTACATGCCCAGTTTAATTCGAAAATCTTGCCTGTATTATCTGATTGTCGAATGCTCGTAATATTGGTGCTTTTTGATGAGTTGGGTCGTGTTCGCATGTGGTTTTAATTGATTGGGTGAAGTTTGAGTAACCCATGTTTGTGCTAAATGTTGAAAATTTGCTCAATGATAGATAGGGTGACACCGCTCTTAGGAGTACTGTAACGACTCGGAAAATGATAGGTTAAGCAAGAGCCTATGACTTTGTGTTGACTTTATAATGAGGTTCTATGAGGGTTTTTTATGTAATTTCATTTTAATTGTGTTACATCCGACAATTTAAAATGATTATGAAGAAGCTTG
>JAJOOS010000774.1:0-44146 GCA_029582725.1 Solanum chiquidenum | reverse complement strand
GGAATGTGTCATCTTCAAGTTGTTAAGTGATGTTTTAATCAGGGGGAGTATAATACGCACTGCACTCTTTTTCCCTTAGCCGAAGTTTTGTCCCACTGGATTTTCCTGGTAAGGTTTTTAATGAGGCAGCTATCAATGCGTATTACAACTTACAAGATATGTGTACTCTTTTTTCTTCACTAAGATTTTTCCCCATTGAATTTTTCCTAGTAAAATTTTAATGAGACACATTATCTATTGATGAACTCCAATGAGTAGTAAATACATCATATTGTGATACCATTACACAGTTTCCCTGGATAAGCTTAAAATCAAGAAGACAACTTACAAAATGTTTCGCAAGCAAATAACTCTATACAACTTAGAAGAAACTCCGCAAACAGATTCCTATAAGCAGCTCACACAAGCAGATTTTAAGAGCAGCTCACAAGTAGCTCAACAATTTTTTTTTTGACATGGACATCCGAGGGGGAGTGTTGTAAAAATGGATGGCCATGTAAGCTTTACATTGTGGTAAATTGATGACCAAGTAAAATTACTGTAGAAAGTTTCCTTTTCTAAGTAATGTATTACCTTTTTGTGTCTATAAAAGACACTACAAATGGTTAATGAAGATACATCTAAATAGTTACTACTCTTACAAACTCTCTGTTTTCTTCTTTCTTTGCTCTCTTTTATTTGATTTTTAGTATTCTGTATTTATTTTATAACATTAATAGTAATAATTGAACAAGTAAAAATAGAGGGGTTAAAATGTATTTAAATAAAAAATGGTCAATTATATGAGCATGAAGAGCACGTGTCTCTTGATATACTTGCCATTAATATGGGGCAGAATTGAGAAAGGTGTTATTACGATTGTACCCATTAAAAACATAAGCATCTATTTTGGTCAACTGAGGGGTAATATAGTAAATTACATGTAGCACAGGTTATCACACAAATACTCGAATTACCACACGCCTCTCCCATAAGGTCTCTCTTTAGATCGTTGTTCCTCACAACTCTTCCTTCCCCCCCCTCTCTCTCTCTATATATATTCATCCTTCCTTGTCGCTCTACAAAGATCTTCTTCATATAAAAGAATCCTTCTTTCAAATTCTTTACCCGCTACAAATTCATTTTTTCTTTACAACAAACAAAATCCTCCAATTTCAGCAAACCCTAGTTTTAGATTTTTGAGTTTAAAGGTCTGGATCTGACCCTTTTTTCATCATCCGCACATTTGTTTTGTTAAATATTCGAGTTTTATTGTAATAATTTGTGTATTAGTTCAATTGTACCGAATTTATGCTACTCCACTTTGATTTATCCATAGGAATAAAAATTAATTTTATTGGTTTAGCAACACTAGTTCTGATTCTCTCCATGTTGGGTTTAATGGAAAAATAACAATTCATAAGAGAAACAAAAATAAAATAAAATTGGGTTTTGATTTTCGTGTTTAGGTGAAGAATTTTGACAGAAAAGAACATTTTTTTCTGTTGAGATTGGTGTTCTATGGTTTAGAGGAATTACTATTTTCATAATTGATGAAGAGATATTGACTCTGTATAAATGTAGATAACTTTTAGTGTTAGGGAGCTCAAGTTTTTGAAGATTGAATTGGAACAGCTCTAAAATAGAGCTAAATTGATAGTGAGGGTTTTTATATAGCATACCCAACTAGCTTGGGATTGATTCGTAGTAGTTGTATTGTTTATCAATCAGAAATTGATTCTATCTGCTAACTTTAATCCCTTTATGTAGAGTTTTGTGTACGGAAGGAACTAGGTCAAAAGAGGAATGGCAGATCAGGGATTAGAGGGGAGTCAACCAGTGGATCTTACCAAGCACCCTTCTGGAATAGTCCCTACTCTGCAGTAAGTTAATTCTTATCACTTCTACTAACTTTATCACCTATAAAAACCAGTAAGAAGGCCTATGAATTGTTTACAAGTCATTGATCATTTATTCATGTCCAAGAAACTTAGTGTTTTATTTGATTTTTTAAAATGTAGTGTAATAAATTGTCAAATTATTGTTTTGGAAAACAAATATTATCAATTGCATTAAAATGGAGTGTGTACTACTGATATCCACCAGATATCCACGGCTCCCTCGGGGATTTCTTGGTTATCAAGAAAAACATAGACAATAGAGAAATTGGAGACGGGGAACTGAAAATTTGTAGAAAGGGAAGTTTGGGTCATACATTTTTTGATCAAGAACTTTGAGAAGTTTCAACAAGCAAGAGCCTGCTTGGATGGGCTTATAGCTTTTGCCTTATAAGCCAAAATCCATAAGTTAGGAATGTTAACTTATGAATTTTGGCTTATTTTTGTTTTAAAAACAAGTGCTTAAGCCTTAAAATCACCTTTTTGTTTTACCTTCTAATACTAAAGCTATTTGGCTTAAAGGAACTTGATATAAGTCTATCCAAGCCGGCAGTAACTTCTGTTAAGAACTTTGCGATCCCAAATATTTGGGTCTTGTCAAATAAGTTAAGAACATTAAAAGACGTGTAAATATGTAATTAGTCAATAATCCTCTTCCACTATTACCTAGCAATTTTTCTTTGTATGCTTTCTTTTCACCTAAACATACTTGTCTTTTCTGTTAACATAAGTTCAATGAGTGATATAATTACTTCTAATATGTTAGGTTGATTGGTGCAAGCAGTAGTAGTGTGTTTTTTAAAAGTATATTTTTCACTAAGTGATATATGCATCTGTCATTCTTTTTAACTGCTAGGAATATTGTCTCAACGGTTAATTTGGACTGCAAGTTGGACCTGAAAGCTATTGCACTTCAAGCTCGAAATGCAGAGTACAATCCGAAGGTATATTTCTGTGTTGTAGTTGTTATTGTAGTTGGTGATACTGATAAGATACTAGATCCTCTGAATGCACATTCAGGATGTGTTTTATCTAATATGTGAATGGAGCTATGTACTATTAGATCTTCTTATGAGACTGTAAGAGATTTGCTATTTTTGCTTACCTGTTGCTTTCAATTGATTTGTATTGAACTTCATGAATTTGAAAAGTTAAAAACAAACAGAGTGTTGTTGCTTTCGTGGTTCTGAATTTTGGGAGATAATAGAAGCTTCCCGCGGAACTAAATGTTTATTTGAGCATGTGACTATTTTTCCTGATAATAATTCATGAGTCAATTTTCTCCCTTTAGTGGTTTCCCAAATGACGTTTTTATATAAGGATTCCACTCCAAATGATTTGTTTTTAATGTCTAAATGTGTGATTTCTTCCCATGTGTCCACAAGCCTTGGTGGACAGTACCCCATGGAATGAGTCGAGGTTCGTGCACGTTGGCCCGGACACTGTCTTTATAAAAGCAAAGCCTAAGCTTGTGAGTGAATTTTATTGTCTCATATTGCTAATGCAAAAAGGAGTATAAAGGGCGTAACAATGACCATAATTAAGGACCTATGAACAAAGTGGTCCGACTTTTTGAATGTTTGGTCACAACTAGTACAGAGGCTCCTGCTCTAGTTCTCTTGTCTCAAAAACTAAGTCCTGAGGTCATCTCGATATGTTAAAATTAAATTACTGCCAGTAAATCATTCAGCTCAATCATTAACCAACTTGAGTGAGATTAAGGCCTTAATCTCTTTTCATTCTTTCCTACATAAAAACATGAAAGACTTTTTCTTGTGGAAGCCGAGACAGACAGAATGTTTTTTTGCCATTCTATTTTATTATAGGAATCATTATATATATATATATATATATTTATTTATTTTTGTATAGTAAAATAGGCTAGAAGCACACTGGTCTTTGTTGACATGTGTGCTTCAGCATGACTCATGAGGGCAGTTCCGTCCTTTTAGTTGAAAAAATGTACAACTTTTATGAGGCTGTGGGTCCATTTAACTATTTCATTCATTGGCTGACTTATTTATTTGGTTACATGGCTACTAGCTAGATGATTATATTTAACTGTGAAAACTTGCTCGTGGTTTTTGTATCCACTTTTGTCATGCTCATCGTGTATTCTTATATCTACTGGTGTTCATGGTTTGGTTAAAATCGATTAAATAAACAGATTTTTATTTGGTTTTGGTTTGGATTTAAGTTTTAAATATTCGATAATATTTGTTTTTTTTTTTTAATAAAACAAACTGAATAAAAATCAAAACAAACCAATAAGTTATATACACAAATTTTATAATGATATATATACAATAATTATTTTTTTACAAAAAATGCCCCTTCGGTGACGCTACTTCATACCGAGGGTGTATTTGGAGTTTCAATGTCTATGCTTTAAAAGTGCTTTACATATGCTTTTCCGCTGATAGTTTGGTCCCACATCAATAGAAGATTTCCCCCCCAAATATGTAGGACCCAACATGGACAAAATGTGATAACGTTATCAAACATTTGTCAAATAAGAAAAATGTGTCATTTTTTGGGAGAACTAAAAAGAAAAATCTGTCACATAAATTGAGGCAGAAAAAGTACATAAGACCACATTTAGTATGATTTTGTTGGGCCCGTGTTGGCACGAAGCTTTGCATCTAGTACATATGTATGTATGTGGAGGTTGCTCTATTTATAATAAAAAATACATAAGAACCTTCTGTGTGCATTAGCAGTTTTATGAAAGAAACTGATGTTTCTATCCCCCTCTTTTAACCATATGGCCCTCGACCTTTGTCTCCAAGCAATCTCCTCTTTCCTAGCAATCTCTTCAAATTCATTGGTGAGACTCAATCTGAATGCTATTTCTTCCTCATGTAACGCTCTGTGCTCCTGAATTCCATCTAAAGCTGCTAGTTGTGTCAACACACTTTGTTTTTGTAATCCTAAGTTCTCCTGCACAGACTTGTCCCATTCCTTGAGTTTTGCCTTCAAAGCTTTCATCTTTATCATAAGTACAAAATCTGGATTGCCAGTACTATTGAAAGAATCCCACCAATTCTTAATCTTCTCTTTGAAACCCTCGGTCTACAACCACCAGTTCTCAAATTTGACATAGGACTCGGACTTTTCCCAGTCCCCACATTGTAGCATAACAGGGAAGTGGTCTGAAGTAACTTTCTGAAGCAAACTTTGTTTTATGTTCTTGAAACAGCTATCTAGATCCTCTGAGATAAGAATCCTATCCAGTATAGCAGTTGTATCATGCCTATCCCCTTTTCTCCAAGTATACTTGCCCCCTTTTAGATCCAAATCCATAGGCTCCATGTCTTCTATGAACTTTGACAAATCAGTCATTGCTTTACTGATTCCGTGGCAATTCTTCTTCTCTGAGGGGTGTCTGGTTGTGTTGAAGTCACCACACAGAACCCAAGGTCCTTTCATTAGATCCCTAGCAGCCCCTAACCCCCCCACCCCCACCCCACCCACGTCTCTTCCCTCTCCACTCTCCCATTAGGAGCATAAACCCCTGTTAAATGTCAATCAAGCACTTGTTTTTTAGGCACGGAGTACATGCCAACACTACTAACCACTCCTTCCCAATCCCTCTTATCCCACATAATGATAATTCCTCCCCTAGTTCCACTAGCCTCTAGTTGAACAAAATTGACCCACCTATTCCCCCACACTTCTTTCACTAGCTCTGCTATGTCCCCCCTTACCTTAGTTTCTTGAAGGCAGACAATATCTGCCTTCCAAGTTCTAAGGATATTTCTAACCAGCCTTCTCTTCCTCCCACAATTCAACCCCCTCACATTCCAGGAAACAATTTTCAAATTCATTGATCTTTGATTGGAAGATATCCCCCCTTGCTTCTAGACCCATAGCTCCAAAATTTGTTGTCTATTTCTAAACTCCTTAGCTTGTTGGACCCCTTCTTTTTAGCTGTCACTTGTGTTTCACCATTCTGCTGCTTATTGCTATCAATTTTTATTAACAACTCTTTCGCTTTCTCCTCACAACCTTTGAAGTCAACACCAAGCTCTGCACTTAATTTGGTGATGTGTTGTTGGACCCATTCAGAAGTGTTCAATTCCTGATCATTGCCTTCAGTTGGCATCTTCATGTTTATCGGCACTGCTTCATCCTCAATTTGCTTCACAATCTGAAATTGCTTTTCTGATCGCATAAAAACCAACTCGCTTCCACTTGCTTGCACTGTTTCTGTCGGGTCTGGGGGCATTGGGAATTGTTCGAACCGCGAGCTTGATCTTTCCGATGTAATCTGGGTAGCCTGCGACTTGTTGTAGAATGTAGCTGTTGATTATTTGGAACTTGGCAATATTTGCTTGAATTTCAATTTCCATGGTAATGTCCTCCCATTGGCCTTTTTATTGGATTCTGGTAATTAAAGTTATTGGGCTATTTAAATTAAAGCCCACTTCTGAGACTTTTCCAATTTGCCCTGCTACAGCTCATAAAGGGCCCTTTTCTTTTAATTGTCTTCCATGTGTCTTTAAATTTAAAATCTTCCCTTCCTCTGATGTACCCAGGTGACTGTCCTCGTGGATTCCCAAGACTTTCACCAAATTGGGTATCTGTCCCATCTTAGACTTCTGTATCATTATCCCAGGTCCTCGACCTAATTCTTCTCTCTTTTCCCTGGCAGCCCTGATAGTGACAGGTGCCTCCACCCATATTGAAATTGTACATAAGTCCATCGCTCTCCTTTAATTTTGATACTAGCCCAGTGTAGATGATTTTTCAGCATTGTTTCCTCCGCTGTCTCTATGAAGCCACCACACTGATCTTCGATCTGTTTGAGAATCTCTTGAGACCACAAATTTAGTGGGAGCCCTAGAATTCTGACCCATACTCCATCTCTATTTATTTCCGCCGGCCAGCAACCTGAAGTGGGTTTCCACCATTCCAGCACTATTCTCGTCTTCCTCCACTCCCAGACCCCATTGAGCACATGTTCTGCACTTTTCCTTGATGGTAACTCGAAGAGAAAGAGTCCGTCATTCATCGCATGAACATTGATGCTCACAGCTGATTTCCATGAGCTATTTGCTCATCCCCTTGCATCGTTCAGGGTTGGAGGTTCCTGTGATTGGAACTTACCAACTAAGCATCTTCCCAGAGAGATCTTTTTCTAATGCTGTCATGTCTTCAGTGATTTCAATGCTGGCATCATTTATTTGAATCTCCGCCTCCTTTGAAGCTGCTGTTGCCGGTCTATTAGTATTGCAGCCTTTTTGAAGGACATCTCTAGTTTTGCTCGCAGTGATCGTTTGAGGCTGCTTCTCTCTTTCTGGTTCATAAATAAATCTTGCTATTTTGTGGGATATGTTTGCCCACCCACCTCCGTGTGTACTTTCCGGTGTGATAATAATAGATTCTTTTGACCTTGTAAGGCAATGAAACTGATGTACCTACCATTCTCATTGTATTTGAGAGTACAAAAAATGCTCTGAGAAATGGTACTTTGTTCTCCATTTTCTGCATAATGCTTAAAAGAACAGCTACGCGTCTTATTTATATGTACACACACATGGATAATCAGCTTGCTGAGCTTGGGTTTGAGCATAACTTGTCATCGGTTTTAATATATTTGTACATGCATGTATATGGCCATGCAATGTTGACTTATTGAACTTGGTCTGTAAGTGACACAGCAGATCATAATCCAGCATGAATTTTGATAAAAGGCTGGTGCTCGATCTTTTACAAAAAGTCAGTATTCTGGGCCTTTGTGTCTTGCATCCATTATCGGCCCATCTTTTCCATTTATTTGATTTCTCTTTTTGTGGCTTGCATCCATTTTTTGTTTCTACAACTATGGTCTGCATACCACAAGTCCCAGTTTGATTCTTTTTGGCACTTAACAACGCAGTTAATTATTAAGTCTTATCAGTTGGTCACCTAGCCTTCAATGTGAGCTATCTCTTTCACTTATCCAAAATAAGTTCTCTTAATTGCTTACCAACTGGACCATGTTAGCTAGGAATTGGTCAGTATTGTTCTGGATATCTACTTAATTATGTCTCCTGTGTTTGTTTTGTTACCTTCTTGTTTATGAAAATTTGGGTAAGGCTCTAAAACGATATATTAGATGTTCCTTTTTAAGGTTTGACAAATTAATAGAATTGCAGCAGTTTCATACAAAGTAATCCATGAATCATTAACAGTAGGTTTTCTATCATTAATAGAAGGTAGATATGTAAAACATCTACTTTGACACATAGATTTGAGTATAAAGCAACTAAGTAGCAATCGTTTATATTTTGTTTCTAAAGTTATACTTCTTAACTTGTTTCATCACTGTATTCTAGTAGGATTGCTGAAACAGACTATTTGTGAATAATTTGTATGTTGTATCAGCAGTGTTTCTTTGTCAAGCAACTGAGAATGAAAGTATATATTACTTTAACAATTTGTTGTGCTTTCAGCGTTTTGCTGCAGTGATCATGAGAATTAGAGAACCAAAAACTACAGCATTGATTTTCGCTTCTGGGAAAATGGTATGTTCTAAACGGCATTTGATGGGTTTGGTTTTAGCAAGTATTGGCATTGTTGCTGATCAAGTTGTTGATTAAATTGAATAATTCTGGAAACTTCTTACATAACCTTGTTATAATGAACTTCTCATTGTTGGTAAATATTCATTTTGTTATCTGCTGGTGATAAAAAAACTTTTGTTATCTGCTTTTTAATTGTTAGTTTATCTGTCTCAGGTTTGTACTGGAGCCAAAAGTGAACAACAGTCAAAGTTGGCAGCCCGGAAAGTATGTACTAGTTAATAGCTAGTATTGTATCCTTTGTGATGAATCACCAGATCCTAATCTATGTTCGATGAATCAGATAATTCTAATTTGGATTAAGGATCAGTCTAGTATATTTCTTGAAAAGGTCCAGACTGTTCAACGAGCTTTTAATGTCTTATATTTCCTCCATTTCATATTACTTGACCCATGCTGACTTAGCACAACCCTTAAGAAAACTTTTGTTAGGGGTGTATTTTATTAAACTAGTTTTATTAGTGATACTTTGCAAATAGCACAAGCAAACTGGAAAACGGAACTCTAAATTTGACTATTATTACTTTATGTAGTTATTGAATACTAAGGGTAGTATGGGAAAGAAATAGTACAACTCTCTTGATTTGCTAAAATGGACAAGTAAAAAGAACAATCTATATTTTATAGAGGGGCCAAGTAAAATAAAACGGAGGGAGTAGTAGTTATTTTAAGAAATTGTCAAGTTCTCAAATTTCTTTTTATTTTTCAAGTACTTATCTTTCTTATTTTGATGTTCTCCTAATCTTTTTCAGTATGCTAGAATCATTCAAAAGCTTGGTTTTCCAGCCAAGTTTAAGGTAACCACCATTGCTCAGTTATTCAGTTTCTTGACATTTTATAGGCAGATATTGGCACATCCCTTCCCTCATCCTGAATGTGAAATGAAAATAACAAATTGCTAGAAGAAAACTGCCTCTTCAGCAAAAAAAATGGAAAGAAAAGAAAATAACTTATGTTCCCATCCTTATTACTACATTCTTTACAGTTTTAGATGTTTTTCCCATGAGTGCAAACTCTTTTCTAAGGTTCTACTTCAGAACTACACCTAATGGATATATTCCACTATATCTGGATCCAATCGTTCAATGCTGGTACCTATTTTCACTTGAGTCCCGCATAAATAAATAAGAGGACTTTCAAGTATATTTAGGATTCCAGCACAAAAGACAAATCAGAATACTGCTTTGAGCTCGGAGGAGGTGATCGAGGCAAATGCTCTGGTGCTTTGTATTCCCTAGAATCAAGGGAAAAAGTAAACTCACTACCTCCATCAACAAGTTGTGCAGAAGAAACCCTCTCGCTGCTTCTGTGCTGGGATGTGATTGAAAGCATGCAGTACTCATTTTGCAATGTTCCGGAAGCGGCTAAGAAATATTTCTTTTATTTCAAGAATTAGCACTTGTTTTGAAATGCTTCAAAATGATTTAGAACTCTTTTAGACATTCCTTTCTTCTTTGGTTCTAGTATTGTGGAAGCAATACACAAATAAAGGAACACTTGTTTCCAAACAATCCCTAGTCTGTAACTTTGTTCTTATTGTTGTTTCTGCTATATGTTTAAGTTATTTATACTGATTTTGCTCCATTGCAGGATTTTAAGATCCAGAATATAGTTGGTTCTTGTGATGTTAAATTTCCTATTCGACTTGAAGGCCTTGCATATGCCCACGGTGCTTTCTCAAGTGTAAGTATTGACATATATCAGTGTGCATAATTTTATATTGTAATTGCGATGGCTGTTGTAACTGTAAGCCCTTCATGGAATTTTGATTATTTGATTATGCTACTGGCTAACAAAATTCAGCATTTATTTGCCTTCTTTCTATTCAGTCTTCATATGTATAATCCTGTAATTGTTTGTATATCAGAACAAATTTAAAAATTTCAATAAATCATTCCTTTTGAATTATACTGTTGGAGGTAATATTCACCTTTTTCCTCATTATGTTTTCCTATTTATTAGTCTTCATTAGTAACAGATAAAATTCCAAAATTGATTTATTGTTGGTTTTAGATATTAGACATTGTTGACCTGTTTTCCTTTATGTCAATTGTCTTGGAAATGATGGCTATTAGGAATACACAGAACTTTGTAGGCTCTGGTACCTTATGCGTGGTTAACAGAAGCTTTTGGTAGCACAGAATAAGCAAGCATGAAAGTGTAAATCTTTTCCTCAAAGTGGTTGGACCATTAATCAGAGAAAAAACTAGGTCATGGTTTTCGTTTAACTTTGGATTAACTGCAAATGGTGCTGAATTAAAGTGACAAAATATCTTGGTCATAAATAATCCACCCATCCAATCGACATCTCCTGTTTTGACTGGTCTGAAATATTAAACACACTGTAGAACTTCAGACCTTCTACTATTTATATTTATCAACACTTCAAACTTAAACCATGATTTGATGTTCCTTATCACTATTGTTTATCAATTACTACTATAATATACAACAAACACAACAACATACCCAGTGGAATTTCACAAGTGGGGTATGGGGAAGGTAGAGTGTACGCAGACCTTACCACTACCTCGTGGAGGTAGAGAGGCTGTTTCCGAAAGACCCTCTGTTCAAGTGTAGCAAGTCCAAGTACAAAGAGTAAGAAAACAGTGAGGAAAAAAAACATAGCAATGAACAAGGGAAGCAGTGCAAATCCTGCAAGAAAGGAATAAGAACAACAAAATAGTGCGACACTCGAAACACAATACACAACAGACTATGATAGATATCAAAAACAAGAACTACAATATTACAGCTAGTACAAGGGAAGCAGTGCAAATCCTGCAAGAAAGGAATAAGAACAACAAAATAGTGCGACACTCGAAACACAATACACAACAGACTATGATAGATATCAAAAGCAAGAACTACAATATTACAGCTAGTACATCGACAAACACCAACACGCCTAAACCCTCGGAAAGCAAGAGAACATTCCACTACCTACTAACCTTCTACCCTGATATGCGTCTTCCACACTCTCCTATCTAAGGTCATGTCCTCCGTAACCTGAATTTGAGTCATGTCCTGTCTAATCATCTCTTCTAATATTTCTTCAGTCTACCTCTCCTCGTACCTACTATAATATGTTTTTCCTAAAATATAATTATGTTACCCTTCTGGGTGGCCCAGTGGTTTGGGCTTTGGACTTCCATGTTGGAGGTCTCAAGTTCGAAACCCCTTGCCAGCGAAAGCAAGGGGTTTGCTTCTGGGTCGAGCTCGTCGCACTGGGCTTGCCTAGTGCTGGTTACCTCTCCTATGTGGTTTGCGAGCTATTGCATAGGAGCGGGGGTTTTACCCTGTGCGCACCCAAAGGGTAGCGGCTGCGGGTTTCCCTTGTCATCAAAAATAAAATAAAAATATAATTATGTTGGTCAATTTAATTTTACAAAATTTGGTATGCGTATTATCACTCAGTTATAGAGAAACCAGTTATTTAACTGAATTTGATACAGATGGACAAAGGCTCAACTTAGATTGTGATGTGTGTGTCCCCAGTGTCTGGCAAAGAACTTGTCGGCATGCTTTTCGTATCTTCTTGTCATGCAGTCTGTTAGTACTTGTTACCTATCAAAAGTTTACAACCTTCCTGGTTGTATGACCTTGTCGCTAATTGAATATCTCCCTCCTGGCCACCTTGATGGGCTTAGGGGGGGGGGGGGAGAAAAAGTATGAAAGACGAGAAGATAAATAAAATCTGGCGCCTCAACTGTAGCCTTTCAGTACACTTGCTTCCCTTCATCCTTTGTGGTGAAACTACTCTTGCCAAATCATGCAGTTCTTAGTGTCTCTCATGGTCATCTGCTTCATACCCCATCATATCAGCCTTATGTAAGAATCTTGTAGGCATCTTTCTTATGACATTTTGATTCCCCCCAGTCCACCCCACCCTTTTGCAATATCGTGAGCATGTACTAAATTTAATTGAATAATTGTTTTGTAGGGTTAAGCTGATCCATAATAGGAGAGTGGTATGATTGTATAACCAATCCTGCGTGCTTCATTTATGATTTGTAATTTAAAATGATTCCCACCCTTATTTCTGACTAGAAATGCAACTGGTACATAGTTCCAAGTGATTGGTCCAGGTGAGGATGCTTGAGCTTCAGTACCGTGATATGTTCATTCGAATCTGGACGTCGTAAATAGAAAATCAAAAGAACTGTTTAGTGGGATTTCTGACAGATAAAACCAGTATGTTGACTTGATTGTTAATATTCTTCCTCATCTTTCATTTTCTTTGTACAGTACGAGCCAGAACTATTTCCTGGATTAATATATCGCATGAAACAACCAAAAATAGTGCTGCTTATTTTTGTTTCTGGGAAAATTGTCATCACAGGAGCCAAGGTAATACAATAGTATCAGCCTGTTTTAAAGATTCTTCACTAAATTTCTGTATGTTATGCTGGTGATTTACCATTTTATCTTACTAGGGATTTTATTGTATTTCAGGTTAGAGATGAGACATATACTGCCTTTGAGAACATATACCCAGTTCTTACTGAGTTCAGGAAGAATCAGCAATGGTATGATGATGGGTTGTTTATATATGCAATTTTTTGTTTGGCATGATAAAATATTAGTCCGTTAATCAACCAGGGAGAGGGTGTTCATATGCCCTTTAAATATGTGTACTCCTAAGTGGTTACTTAACATGCATGAAGACTCATGCAACACTGAAGCTAGTGTTGTGTCAAACTTTTAGCTTTGAAAGAAAGACAAAATAGTTTGTAGGGAGAAAGAAGATGATTAGCAGTTTTAAAAATGAGGGTCCAGGGTTATTCTTGTTTTAGCACCTTGTGCAATTTTTAGAGTGGCCTATTGCTATTTTATACAAGTAAATGTAGTTTGTTTCTACAAGTTATCCTCAATCCTTGTATTACTATTGGTTGCTTGCAGAATTGATTTGATGGACTGTGGAGCATCTGCTATGACTAACTGCAGGGGGTGGTTCAAAATTTGGAGACTTGTTTGTTTTTTCTTAATTGTAGATATTCTATAAATCAGGCATCGGCTTTTGTGGTAAGTTTGTTTAAGTTACAATTGATAGGTTGGAAGATTAGCAAGATGGGGATAACTGTGTTACTTCACCTGTAGCATATCATAAAATTTCAATTTAGGACCAAAAAAAGCCAAACTGGTCATTGGTTCCAAATTTATTGTACTTGTTGAGTCTATAATGCTTGATAGCGGCCTTTTGGTTTACTTTTCCTCAGTTTAACCTGTGCCTTATATGCTGAACGTTTTACCATGCCAATTTTATTTACAAATATATATATAACAGCCGAACAAAATCTGTGAAACGAGGATACAGGAATCTCTTACAGTGCAAGTACAAGTTAAGTTTTGTTCTACATTGTTTTGTACCCAGTACTTTCAGATCTTTACATCTCATTTCCTTTGCTAATTTCAACCCTTCTATGATGCTGCTGCATAGTTATGTCATGAGACTTGAAGTAGGCTTCATTTTATTCCAATATCCCACTGCATGGTTATGTCATGAGACTTGAAGTAGGCTTCATTTTATTTCAATATCCCATGAACCACTTGCCTCGATCATTTCCAAAGATTCTTCCGAAAGCAGCATCTCCGGTTTGAAGCTTAATACCAAATTATTATTACTTATATCAATTTCATCTGCATAATCTCTAAAGTGTTTAGATATAAGATTTGGGGTGTCTTTGGTATGAATTGAAAATCAATTGGATTTTTTATTTATTTTTTCATGTTTGGTTGGTGGGTTTTAGTTTTTGGTTCGTGAACGAAAAATATTTTAAAGAAAATATATTTTATTTTTTATTAGAGAGTAGAAAATAATTTTTGGCTTGGAAATCTTCGATGATCAATCTAGCACATAATCTCGAAACACGAACTCGGACACAACCTTGACGATAGATTTGACATCTGACCCAGGAACTAACCCTAGCTTTTGACCTGAGATCGACAATTGAATTGGGAACGAATATCCAACCCATAACCTGACCTCGACATCCAAACTTGATTACGATCCATCAATCCAATTTTCGACACTCGACTTCCAAATCAAGATCTGACCTCCACAACAACAATTGATGCGAGACCCAAAATTCGATTGTCAAATCAAAATTTCGACCCTAACTTTCAAATCGGGATCCAACCACATCAAACTCTTTCAATCTGAGATTGATTTATCTTTTTAACAAAATAAAATTTAAAATTTCTTTTGTGTGATTGTGGGGGGGGGGGGTAGTAGGGGTTCGAGGTGAGGGGGTAAAAACATAATTTTTTAAAAATTTGAAAAATAAATTCAAAAACAAACTTTTAAATTATTTTTAGGGGGTAGGGTGGGGTAAAAAAAATAATTAAAATATATTTTTAAAATAAACTTTTAATTATCTTTTTGGGGGGGGGGGGTTGTAAAAAGATAATTTTTTTTAAATATGAAAATATTTTTCAAAAACAAACTTTTAAATTATTTTTTCTGTGGAGGGGGGAGAGGGTGGTAGGAGGGTTCGATAGGGTGTGAAAAAATAAAATTTTTAAAATTTTTAAATATTTTTCTAAAACAAACTTTTAAATTAATTTGGGGAGTGGGGGGTAGGGGTGTGGTAAAAAAAAAAAACTGAAAATTGAAAATATTTTCAAAAAATAAACTTTTTAGTTATTTTTTTTTTGGGAAAAGGGTCAAATATGCCCCTAAACTATTCAAAAATATCTAGATATACCCCCGTTTGAAGTTTGGCTCACTCGTACCCTTACTATCCAACTTTTCGCATAGATATGCCCTTGTACGCGTTAGTTGGTTTGCTGGAAATAACCAACTCATTTTTTCATTCTTTAAATGACAAATGGAATTGCCACGTCCCTTTTAAATTACCACATGACATTTATGTTTAAAATAAAATAATACACCTCTTTCAAATAACCTATCCGACCCGGTATCAACCCCTTTAACCTGTTCGTAAATCAAAGCCCCTCTTCATTACCATCAAAATCATGGTGCTAGGGTTCTTGAGATCCCTCATTACCCCCATCGATGCATTTCAAGAAACTCGCACGACAATAGAAAGAGTGTTCTAGTCATCTTCCACTATTCAAGTTTTTAAAAAATGAGTCAGGGCTTGAGTGCTTCAAGTCGATCGACGATGAACTGTCAATGTGGTATTGCAACGAGGATTTTCACAGATTTCACTCCAACGAATGTTGGAAGACACTTTTATAAGTGTTCTAAGCCTATTGTAAATTTATCATACAATTTCATTAATTTTTAAATATTTGGCCATTGTTTATTTCACATTCATTATTGTGCAGGGTTATAAATGTGATTATTGAAAATGGGTTGATGATCCGCTCCATCCTAGAGTTGCAAATTTCATTCACGATTTAAAGAAGGAAAGCGATATTCTTCATCGTGAAAAGAAAGCTTTGGGGACAAGGATGGTGATTTTGAAAAGTATTTGGCATCTGATATTGAAGAAAATTGTGAACGTCTAGATGAGATTAATGTTTCCAAGAGTGAGGAGGTTGTCTTCGATAATGAAGAGGTTGTTGTTGATAAATCTTTGGTGGACAATAATGATGGGATTCAAAAATCTTATATATTTTTTTATAGAATGTAGATTGTGATAGCTATGTTGAGGTGGTGTTTTGCAACATTCATCACATTTTGGGTGATAAAATAATAGGAATTCCTAACTTTTTGTCATGTGTATTTTGTAATCTTTAACTTAAAAAACGTTAAACATATGTGATGTGGTTCATAATTTTTAAATTTTAGTAGATATTTTGATTTATATGATCTGTTAATTTCAATATAGCAACAATTGTAATGTTGTATCGAACATATTTGATAATTCAATTTCAATTGGATAACTTTGTTGGTACAACGTTTGTGCTACTTTGTTGCCTTACCAAATCAAAGCAAAAATAATAGACACAAAATTAGAACTTCAAGCCACCAGATTTCTTTAAAGATAAACTACAGTTTGAAATCTACATTCTTACAATATAGATAATTTGAAAATATAAATAATATTGCAATGGTGTCATAAATTCACATAAATTAAAATAGACAAATAAGATAAATACAATCAAAAGAAGATGTCGTTAATGCCATTCTACGAAGGCATATGAAAGTTTCACCTAACTTAATCCTCATGAACTATCCCCAAAGAATTACTATCAGCTATATTGTTTGTCAACCAATTGAGGTTAACCATGAGCATTAACAAAAAAATTAACACAGAAAATAAATTACGAGGAACCATCATTGGGTGCAGGTTGTCCTCTCCCTTTAACTCCATCATCTTGATTCTTTTTTTTTTTTGCCTCCATTTGGACATGTCCAACAAAGATAGCTTCTTCGTTCTTTTATGTATTTTTGATCAGAGAATAAGGTAGATTAGTTGGCACTGATGCACCAGTGTAATCTCCAGCAAATTGATCTTTTCTTGTACTAGTTGGAACAGTTTCTGTCTTCAACTTCTCATCCCTTAACTCTGATTCACAAATCATCATTGGTCTTAGAGGTGTGTCTTCTTCATTTTCAACATCAGGACCATATGGTTCAAACTCTTGTGTTTCAGCTTGTGATAGAAAAGTAGACTCTTGTATACCAGCTTCGATTTCGTATTCACAAATATTGGTCTTTTTCCTTTCCTTGAATGTGCATTATTTTTAGTACACTTTTCTTATAATTTTTTTTTTGTTATCATTAAGCATATTGTTAATTAGCTTACAATAAAAAACAAGGAATATTGCCAATAAGTATTTTGTATCTTACCTTGTAACAACTTCTTACATTGTGGTTTGGTTCACAACAGTTACCACATGTCATTTGAGTGCCCTTTCTGGACTGAGACCACCCACATTTTCTTTTTCTTGCTTCGTCTGGTTCTCTATTCCTCTTCATTTTAGGTCTACCCATTTGTTTCACAACATCATGAGGCAATATTGCACTCGAAGGATCAACCTTCCAGAACTTTTGACCTCTTATAGATTGCATCTTGTTTTTATAGGTTAGCCTCCTTGTTATGTGCTAGCACGGGCACTTGTGTGTATATATATATATATTCTTCCCCCATTAGACTTGTCAATCCTTTGCTCTTTTTCCTTCTCTCTTCCAATTCTCCCCTTCTACTTTATTTGACAGGGGCAGAGAATATTACTCTATCAATAACAAGAAAAAAGTAGCAATTTCGTTTCAAATGGTTTGACCTTGAAAGCAACCTACTATCTATAGGCGAGAACAGACTGCTATTGGCTGATTAGCCTATCTATTCTATTATGGTCGGCTTGGAGACATCAGAGGAAGACCACCATCTCTCTCTCTCTATATATATATAAATATTTGTGTGATTTTTTTAGTTATTTGTATTTTGAACAATTTATAAAATTGCATCATATTAAAATCACAACTTGCATTTTTATGTGTAAATGTAGACGGTTCATTCAATTTTACTATTGTTTACCAATTTGTGAGTTACCAATTTATTAAGATGACAATTATTTATACTCAAATAATTCAAGTGAAAAAAATAGCAAACATGACAATTAAATTGTTCTTCTCCTAGCTAGTAAGAAGACTTTAAAAATAATAATATTGTCCGATAATTATTTATCTTGACTCAATTACATAATACTTTCAGGGTATAATTGGAAAGAAACTTTTTATGGAATTTTAATCGAAACACAAAATGAGGTGTGAAATAATGAACCAAACACTTGATAAAAATAAAAATTACATTACTAATTCCTGCACTATTAACCTTATATTACTAATTCAGGCCTTACTAATTTCTACATTAATAATGATACCAAACGACCCTTAATGTGGAATGACAATTATTGGTCCTAACTGAAAGTCTAGCCCCCAAACTAGGCTAGAGCTTTTAGGTTTGGCACTTAATTAATGTCAAAGATGGTGGACAGTTGCCAAAGTAGAGGGAAACATTAATTGATAGGATAGCATTAAAAATCATCTTGCCTTTTTTTTTAAATTTGGCCTGGTATGTTTTGATATTAACTTTTAAAAGATAATACTTAAAAGTTTGAACTGATTTAGTGTTACATAACAAATAAATAAATTTATGTTAAATACTAATCGCGATAAATTTTCTGGTTACACAATATTACAGGTTACTGAAATTAGGGGCGTTTGTAGTTTGGTTTGGATCGGCTATTTGTTAAAATTAAAATTAAATCAATCTAATCGGTTTTTAAAATTTCTAAAATCAAATCAAACCAAACGAAAAAAATAATGTCAATTTGGTTCAAGTTTTTTCGGTTTGAAAGTAATAATTTTTTTTAGGACATATGTATCTCGATAGACACAAACACCTAGCACATGAACAATCCACATGAAAACTATTGTCGGTTCAATTAAACAATTGACCAATACCAAAGTTATTATTACACGAACAAAGTGATTCAATAATTAAGAGAAATGTGACTATCTTATGTAAGATATCAAGGTAAAGACTAAAGGTGTGTTTGGTATGATGGAAAATATTTTCTCGTAAAACAAGTAGATTTTTGACTTATTTTCTCATGTTTGGTTAGTGAGTAGAAAATATTTTTCGAAAAAGATTTTTAGTGTTTGGTTTATGAATGAAAAATATTTTTGAGAAATATCTTTTATTTTTACTAGAGTAGAAAATAAATTTTTGAATTTGAAAATATTTTTAAAAAACAAATTAATTTTTTTTTGGGGGGTGGTGGTAGGGGGGGGGGGCGGATCGAGGGTAGGGGTGAAAAAATAAAAATTTGAAGTTGAAAATATTTTTTAAAAACAAACTTATTTTTTTTTTGGGAGGTGGGTCAAGGGTAAGGGTGAAAAAAATGAAATATTGAAGTTGAAAATATTTTTTAAAAACAAACTTGATTTTTGTTTTGTGGGTGGGGGTGCTGGTAGGGGGTGGGGGGTGTCGAGAATAGGGGTGAAAAAATTAATATTTTGAAGTTGAAAATATTTTTTAAAGACAAACTTATTTTTTTTGGGGGGGTCGGGGGTTGGTAGGGGGTGAGTGGGGGGCTGGGGGGTGGAGGGGGTCGAGAGTAGGGTAAAAAAATGAATTTTTGAAGTTGAAAATATTTTTTAAAAACAAACTAAAAATTATTTTTGGGGGTGGGGAGACTTGTAGTGGGGTGGGTGGGGAGTGGCAGGGGGTAAAAAAAATAAAAAAATGAAATTAGAAATATTTTTAATTTTTTTTTTTTAATATTTTGGGGGGTGGTGGTGGTAGGGGGATGGGGGTAGGGGTGAGGGTGGGGTAAAAAAATTGAAGTTAAAAATATTTTAAAAAAATAAGCTTTAATATTTTTTATGGAGGGTGGTTGTGGGGGGGGGGGGGCTGGTTTGAGGGTAAGGACAAAATAAATTGATTTTTTCAACCAAAAAAAATAATTGTAATTTGAAGTTGAAAGAAAGTTTTGGAAAATGTTTTCCTTAAGTTTTGAAGGGAAGTCATTTTCCTTAAATTTGAGAAAAATGAGTTGATTTGGAAAACATTTAGCCCAACTAAACATGAGAAAATTGGAAAACATCCTACCAAACACACCCTAAAGTAAACACTTTTGATGGACTTGGACTTACTATTGTAATAATTAGACTAAAATTTAAGTGTTGGGCTTGAGAAAATGGTAATGTTAAAGATTTAA
The DNA here is from genome assembly GCA_029582725.1 of Solanum chiquidenum. NCBI lineage: Eukaryota > Viridiplantae > Streptophyta > Magnoliopsida > Solanales > Solanaceae > Solanum > Solanum chiquidenum. Next base: position 24,063 of record JAJOOS010000774.1, on the reverse strand, counting down.
TTTAATTAAAATTTGACAAAATATCTATATTTTATTTATGAATGATATATAAATAATTATAAAATTTATAGATCTAATTTATCGATTTGGTTTAGTTATTTTTGCGGTTGTTTTTTTTCATAAAATCAAAACCAAATCAAATAGTATCGGTTTTTAAAATTTAAACCAAACCAAATATCGATTTTTTAATCGGTTTGATTCGAATTGCGGTTAGGTTTGATTTTTTAACCATAACCATGAATGGCGCTAACTAAAATAATTGAAATGCCTAGACGATGCACCAATTAAACTCTAAATTTGAAGAATAATCGAAACCTTTTCACTCACTAATTAATTAAGAGAGGTAATTTTCTATTATATTATGTGAGATATACTTATATTATTATTATACTAGTAAACTTTTTATTTGAGGGTGGGATAATCAAGGGGTAGTGGTTGGAGGGTGGAACGATTAAAGGATACAATAAACATAGGATGTCGTTTATAAAACTTATTTTTTATACTTCCATTAGTCATTTTTCTCATTTAAAAAAATTATTTTCATAGAAAAATATTTTTAAAATTTTTGTCCAACTAAACATGAGAAAATATAAAAATATTTTTAAAAAATATTTTAATCCATAAAAAACACACAAATATAGCAGATTGTAAAGCAAGGAGATAAAAGACAATGAATAAAATAAAAACAATAGATAAACGCAAATCACAATCACATAAGAGTGGAAGAGCAATAGGAACGAATTTAAATTTTCAAGAATATGAGTGTAAATATAGTAATAAAAAAGTACTCGGTACTTGGTAGAATAAAAATTGAAAAAACAACAAAACCTACCTAACTACCAGAAAAAAATAAATAGAAGTTATTTATGTTGGATAATTAGTCTTCACATTTAGTTAAATCAATTTTATTAATATAATAAATAATAAATAATATTTTCATTATCTTAGACCCGCTCAAATCAAATCATTCTGATTTGGCAACTACTGTTTATGGTATTATAAAATATAAATATTAATAAAGAGGCTAGTATATCCATCCACTACAGGGAATGAGGGCACACGTCTCCATCGGCGTGTGTACTTTCCGAAAATTCATTAAATTCGAAAATAATTTAGTTATTTTAAATTATTATGACGACTTGCAAATTGAGATTCTCAAAATATCACATATATTATTTAAAAAATATATCGATAAAGGAAATTACTCAGATAATAAGTACATAAATTTTTTTTATTTCATCACTATTTAATTTTATCAACATTTTATCAACGACCCCTAATAGTATTATTAGAGTAAATTGACTAAATGAAATATTAGAGAGGATAATCTCTAACAACGTGGAGAATGCGTAAATTATTTAGGTTCCATTTTAGTATTACTTTTTTTTTAAAAAAAGACATTGAATTGAAGATAAATAAATTGGGGAGTGCATACCCAACTCTATAATAGATGCTTTGACTTCATTCTCAATTGTCCTCTTCTTCTTGTTAATGTTAGGTTAATCTTGTTCAGATTCCAACATTCTTGAGATTGTTGAGAGAGTTAAAGAAAATGGGTAGCAATTTCAGAAGAATTGGGAAATTGGCTGCAATTTCATCCAAAAATCAAAGTTGTAGGGGATTTTCCTCAACAGTTAACAAAAATGACACTTCCACCAAATCTGTCAACCTTTTCTCTGCTATTAATCAAGCTCTTCACATCGCTTTAGACTCTGATCCTCGGTAATTTTTCCAACTTTTTTTTTTCTAACTGAAAAACTGTCGCAGAGTTTCATTGTCAGTTTTGTAGTAGATCAATCCAGAGCTACAGCCAAAAAGTTTAGCTTATGGGTTCTGAATTACAACTTTATTTGCTTTATGGGTTTTGAATATTGCTTATGTTTCAATTTGTTTATCCTATTTTGACTAAACACGGAGTTTATGGAACTTTTGAATCTTATGATTCTAAAGAGTGATCAAAAAGGAAAAAAATCATTCTTTTTGGAAGGAACTAAAAAGGAAAGAAGCACAAATAAATTGTCATAGAGACGGTAGATTATTTGGACATATTAAATAATTTTTCTTATTTAGGGTTTGAATAAAAGCTATTGGTTCTGCTTAACCTGTAGCTAGCGCCTTTGGCTCCGCTACTGGATCAATATATTACTTGATCACATTTTGAAGATTAGCGAAGCGGGAAATGAAAGAGGGAAGGTGGTAGTATTGTTAATTTGCTATCTAGAAAGATTAGTGCTTTTACTATGTGGATAGAGAAGGAAAACAAGAAAAAAAAGGGGAAAGTACCAACTTTAAGTTATAAGGGAATATGATATATGAGCGAGGTACACCATTGAATTGCCAATTAAGATTTAATAATGAGACAAGTAGAGAATCCTGATCGTCTTTTCCTTAAGCTAGGATGATCTTAATTATTCTTCTCTCTTTTCAAATAAATATACAACCCTTCAATTCTCATCTAGAGGGTCATAAGTATTTGATATTTAGTTTTAAATCTGATATTTTCATTTTTAAGCATAATTTAGTATTGAGTCTGCAATAATCAGATGACCATAGGAAATCGAACTAGTTCACTCTTATTTCCCATGGATGTTTTATTATTTTCTATTTGCATGCCAACTAATTTTAAGCAATAACATATGAGAATGGTAATGGTTAAAGCATGAAGGGGTTCGGGGGTTGTTCGAAAAGAAAAATAAAGAGGCTGCTTTTCTCAAAATAAGAAGAAAGAGGTTGCTCCCACAGTTTTCTCATTCTTTGCTTTTTCTACAGGAATAATTGTGACATTTAGCCTAAAAAGGCCTCTTTTACTGTCCAAAAGGCCAGAACAGTCTTTAAAAGTAATGCAACGATGTAGTGGCGTTAACTTTATGAAGAAGTACAAGGATGATAGCCTGAACATTTAGCTTTTATCCTTTTCCATCATATGAGTTACCAGTCGCCTCCGACTTGACTTTTTGGAATTAGTTGACCTATTATCCTTCTTTACGTTGCATCTAAATAACATCTTAACTTTTTCAAATAATGCCTGATCATTTCAGCATCTCCTTAGGCTCAATAAAAGATTATGCCTTCATCGACCTGGTCTCTATTTTTCTTGCAATTTTATATGCATGTTTATGGTGAATACTTCATAATGTGATGTAAGATGAATTTTCTTCTCAGTTCTTATGTATTTGGAGAAGATGTTGGTTTTGGTGGTGTCTTTCGTTGCACTACTGGGCTAGCTGACCGATTTGGAAAACAGAGGGTCTTCAACACTCCTTTGTGTGAGCAGGTATCTGTAGCTTATCTACCATATTCCATGTCTGCTCTAGCCCTTTTTGGGTGGAAGACCTGAGCAATAACTAATAATACTAACTATTTCATTGTTTTAATTTTATACAAGTCACTTTTTTGTGTCAAGAAGTGTATCCACTAATGGTTTTTGCTGTGCAGGGCATAGTTGGATTTGCGATTGGTCTTGCTGCAATGGTCAGTTTCTGAGCTCTAAATACTAAAAGCTAAATAGTTCTCAACTGTTTGCTGATATTGTTATTTTTTTTTGTTGCCTAAAATTTTAGGACAATCGAGCTATAGCAGAAATTCAATTTGCAGATTATATATTTCCTGCTTTTGATCAGGTATGCATCTATGCTGAGTCATGTACTAACACTTTATCATGATGTTTATTGACTTTCAAATTTTTGTTTTGTAGATTGTCAATGAAGCTGCGAAATTCAGATACCGGAGTGGTAACCAGTTCAACTGCGGAGGTAACTGGAAGAAAACTTATGACTTTATTGCAGTTCATCATTTTCTCGAAGTTTCAAGATGCTGAACTGGCTCATGGTTTCCAGGTTTAACTATAAGAGCCCCTTATGGAGCTGTTGGACATGGTGGGCATTACCACTCTCAATCCCCTGAATCTTTCTTCTGCCATGTTCCTGGTATAAAGGTACCACATCTTTCTGTGCATCTTACACTTGTCAGGTTTCTTTTGCATGATTTTTCTTAGAATCAGAATATTACATGTTCTGAAAAATGTGGGAGGAGTCCAAGTAGCGCACCCTTCTTAGTTTGTCCCTCGGCTTTGAGGTCGTCACAGTTGTTATTTCTTCAGAAATTCTATTTGCCAAGTGAGTGGCAGCTTTATATTCAAGCACTGCACTACATAGGAAATCTCATCTACTTTGCTTTCAGAAATAAATCTAGCTACTTCAGTTTCTCCTAAAAGTACTTTCCAGTAATGTTTCATCTGTATGCAGCATTCTTTGTTCATTGATGTACTTAAAAGGGTAGCTTTTAAGTCAAAAGTAAAAAGTCAAACTGAAATGACTTTTAAGTCAAAAAATAAAAAATAGGGGGAGGCCTCCTTTTGGTTTTTAACTTATTTTAAAGTCATTTTAAGTTATTTTTAACCTTGTCAAACACTTCCTAACTTATTTTAAGTCATTTTTACTTACTTTAAGTTATTTCTATATTTACCAAACACTTCCAGAAGTAAAAAATTGACTTAAAAGTAGGTTTAACCAACTTTTAAGCCAATCCAAACACCCTTAATCTCTTAAACTAAGAATTGGAAAATGCTGAATCAACCTTTTACAGTTAGGAGACCAAGAACAATATTGATATGTCATGTACCATGCAAAATCCAAATTGTCCTTGGCACTCTATTTTCTCTTGCTCAATGAGTATAGGACTGGTATGGTGTGCATAAATCTCAACTGTCCTCGGCACTCTATTTCTTTTTCTCTATGAGTATCACATGTATATTCTTCTTCCTCTCATTATAAATTTTCATCAGTCTTCAAAGAAAAAATATAGCTTTCTACTGTGCACAAATCCAAATTGGTATCGTTGTATTGTCCCTAAGTATATGCTCTATCACTCATCTCTAAAGTCTCATCTTATGGTAATACATATTGGAATCAATATAATCTTTCTCCACTTGTTTGATATCTTTGCTCTCCTTACGGTAACATATAATAGCTTGGTAAAATGTACTGTTTCAACCTTCTAAACCTGCTTAGAGATTCCATTTTAACTGTAGGTTTTTCTAACTCTCATATTATTCATGATATCCTCTACTTTTGCTGCCCTAATTTTATAAGCATAGCCAACTTTTCTAACCTATACAAATGCATGAAACTATCCTCGTGATTCGAGTTGAGCTATTGATCAAAATAACACCTCCATCTCTTGATTTCACTATGTCATCTTATTTGAAAAATTGTTAGGAATCGTCTTTATGTGTTCAAGTTTTTACCCTTCTTCTCCTTCTCATGTGCTAGTTTATACATTTCCCCTTTTCCATTACGCGCTCCTAGCTTCTGACATAAGTCATCTAAGCTTTTATTTTGGGCTTTAATGATAGCCCTTTGCTCTCGTTTTCTTGCGCCAGATTTCAGCATCCACTTTTTAGTTCCTTATTCCCTCTTTTAATAGCTTGTTCCTAATTTCTGGTTGGCTTGTGCCTTTTAGTGTCCACAGCCTATGTTTTGGTTGCATGCGACTATTCTCCTTTTCTGCTCCACCCTTTCTCTTCAATAGCATAACAAATCTATGCTGAGTGGCTAAGCTTCTCTTAGTAGAACGTAGCAATCCTTACATGTTGCGCTCTTACTTCTTCTGGTAAGGATGAAGTCTATTTGGTTATGGTTTCATCCACTTTGATAACTAAGAAATTCTTGAGGGCCAGTAGCACACGGCTCAGAAATCGGCGGGTGATGGGCCCACCCCCGTTTACCTTTTAAATGCAGACTTTTGGCTGCTGCATAGTTCAAACCCATGAGTGCGCCTAACTCACACATCGCGCGTTGTGCTCTTACCACTAGACTAACGCCCTCTGGGCCTCTTTGAAACGTTATCAAGTATGATTTACCTTTTCTAAAGGAAGTATTAGCTAAAATTAAAACTAGAAGTTAAGACGAACTCTAAAGTAGCCGCCCCTTTATTCTTAGTACCATAACAATTTCCTGATGTATTTTCTCGTAATCATCACTGTATCTATCCACGTGTTCATACAGATTCCCTCATTAAGGATTTGTTGGTCCTTTGAGTGTCCTTGGACCAAGGTATCCATACCCTCCCTAAATTAGTTTTTCACTTCCACTTTTAATGAGCATAGGCACTAACAATGGTGAATGATTTTTTTTTTTTTTTTGAAACTGGTAATGTTGTATTCCTCAGCATTAAGGTATGCTGGAGACCTCCAAAATGGTAGTAACAAGCTAGAACAAGAGACTAATTACAGTAATCCTAAAAGATCTACTAATTGTTCAGCATTTTCTATACAATGTTCTTTACACCAAAAGTAGAGAGTTGCTATGCAGCTCTCTTTGATTTTCTGAATGTTGTTGAATCTATCTTCAAAGTTTCTTCCATTCCTCTCCCTCCAGATAGTCCACCAGATACAGTGTGGGATTATTCTCCACCACTTCTTCTGTGTCTTGCTTCCTCCTCTCCTAATCCAGCAACTTAACAAGTCTGCTGTGTGGTCTGGCATTGACCATTTTGTCTCTGTTAAACTGAGGAACATAGTCCAAAGCTGAGATGTGACTTTACAATGGAGGAACAAATGATTATTTGTCTCTCTAGCGTCACTACATAACATGCATCTGGACACAATTGGCAATCCCTTTTTCTGCAGGATCTCATGAGTGAGGCAAGCTTTCCTGATTACTAACCAAGCAAAGCACTTGACCTTAGTAGGAGCCATAGTTTTCCATACATGCTTCCAAGGGCCTATTTTGTTCTCAGGCATCCAGGATACCTCTTTCCTATAAATTCTACCTACAGAGAACTTGCCATCCTTGTCATGTTTCCATCTAAAAGTGTCATCCTCTACAGTAGTGCCTTTGAAACCATCAATCATCTGCAATAGCTCCACAAACCTGCCTACTTCCCAGTCATTAAGATGCCTCCTGAAGAAGAAGTTCCATCCCTGTGGGGACCAGCTATCAGCCACTGTAACCTCAAGGTTAGTGCATATATTGGCCAGATCAGGGAAAACTTGCATTAAAACTTCTTGTCCAATCCATAGGTCCTTCCAAAATAGTATTTTGTTCCCAGCACCCACCTCATAACATGAATTCTTTACTAGTCTAGGCCAAAGATTCCTTATAGATCTCCATACCGATGTTTCGTAGGTGGTTGATATTGGTACACCATTGCTCTGTCTGGCCATATTTATTCAGGATTACCTCCTTCCATAGAGCATGATCATTTCCATTTAATCTCCAGAACCATTTCATGAGCAAGCAATCATTCTGCAGTTTCAGATTCCTTACTCCTAAACCACCAGCCTCCTTGTGTAATTGTGCAGTCTTCCATTCTACCAAATGATACCCCTTTCCCTCCTTGTTCCCAAACCTAAGAAAATTTCTTCTTAATCGGTCCAGCTTCTTGACCACACTTATTGGAATAGGGAATAGGGACATCACATATGTGGGAAGTGAGTCCAGAACTGCATTTATCAAAGTGAGCCTGCCTCCAAGAGACAAGTATTGTGTCTTCCAGTTTGCCAACTTCTTTTCCGTCTTTTCCAAAATCCTATCCCAGATAATCAATTCTTTGTGTTTGTTGCCTAATGGCATGCCTAGATAGACTGTTGGTAATTTGTCTACCTTACACCCCAAGATACCAGCTAGTTCCTCCATATGGTGAATGATTTGTTTCCTGTACTAGTATTAATGAAATAATCATATCACCAATCTCTGACAACTTTATAGTTAAGTTCTAGTTTTTTCCCGTCATTTTTTTTTATCTCACAATAAAGGCTTAAGTTCTATCTCACAGTTTCTATCTGATTTATAGTTAAAAAAGACTATGATTTGCCGGACTTCTTTATATATTTTCTCTAGAAATCAGATGCCTCTCTTTTCTCCTCATAAGAATCCATGCATACCTTTGATAATTTTATGTGCAATTATCTGTAAGGTGGTCATCCCACGCAGTCCACAGCAAGCAAAAGGATTGCTGTTGTCAAGCATACGTGACCCAAATCCAGTTGTTTTTTTTGAACCAAAGGTGATCTCATTTTCCCTTACTCCTGCTAGTCTGTTCTGCCAGATCATTGGAACTGTAACTCACTACTTTCTGGATGAATTTCAGTTGCTTTACCGGATGGCTGTTGAAGAAGTTCCTGAAGATGATTATATGTTGCCTCTATCTGAGGCAGAGGTATGATACTTCTTCTTTTGTTGTTTATAATTGTTAGAGTGGGTTAAAAGTCCCATATTGGTTGGGGAATGGACTGGTGGTCTGCTTTATGGACTTGGGTAATCCTCCCCTCATGAGCTAGCACTTGGGGTTGAGTTAGGCCCAGGTGCCATATCTTTACATTGTATCTGTTTGGTCTCCCAGTGCACGCTCCAATCGGGCCTTGGCGTGAAGGAGTGTGTGTGTGTTAGAGTGGGTTAAAAGCCCCACATTGGTTGGGGAATAAACTGGTGGTCTGCTTATATAGACTTGACAATTCTCCCCTCATGAGTTAGCTTTTGGGGTTGAGTTGTGTCCAGGTGCCACATCTTTAAAATCATGAATTTGAAACTGAAGTGCATGCCTAAATGCAGGTCCTCAGGGAAGGTACTGATATCACATTAGTTGGTTGGGGAGCTCAGCTATCTATTATGGAGCAGGCATGCGTAGAAGCTGCAAAGGTGGATACTCATTGCTAAAAGATCTGTTATATTCCGTTTCCCTGAATAGAATTTTCTATTAGTCGTGTTATATTATTAGTTACCTTTATAAATGCATTTCGTGGTTCATGTCGCTGAGAACTAAAATTTCGGTTTCTGCATTCTCAAACTTCTCTCTGACGCTTGGTATAGTATCAAAAAATGTGTATCAATTTATCTTTCAACTGTAGTTCTTATGTAAAAACCTGGATTACTTATCAGCTTCTGAATATGTATTCTGCAGGAGGGGATCTCTTGTGAACTGATAGACCTTAAAACTTTAATACCATGGGACAAGGAAACGGTAGAGGCCTCTGTCAAAAAGACAGGAAGGCTGCTGGTGTGTATTTTACCTTATGTACGGAATTGAAGAGGGCCATTTCATCCTAAATAACTTACCGTAAATTTCTTGTTTGTAGATTAGTCATGAAGCTCCTGTGACGGGTGGATTTGGTGCTGAAATATCTGCATCTATAGTTGAACGTTGCTTCACGAGAGTAAGCATTTTACTTTTTTTTTAGGTTTCCTTGTACACTTCTTCTAGTATCCCTTTTATTTTCTGGATCACCTTGAAAGTGTTAAAACTCTATAAGATCTCCTGTACTAGGTCATATGTCCTCTGTGCATATCGATTTGCAAAACATAGTTAAAAACATGCTTTCTTAAAGAATAATGGGTGGTACGTTGGTGTTTCAGACAACACAGATAGCTTAGAGCTTCTGAACATACACCTTGTGACCTTGGACTTAGCTTAGCGGTCATATCTTACTTGAGGGACCGGGAGAGGCTACTGAACCCGTCAGTGTTGTCTAGCATCTGTAAAAATTGAAGTATTTGCCACATGCTGTATCTCAGGTTCTGTTACTGGGTCCTGCTTTAGGCCAATTAATCCTTGGCCTCAAGACGTCCATGGACAATATACACATCTCTATCCAAAAATTAGCACTTGCAATATAAAAGAGACTTTCAGAAAATTCGATGAATCAGAACTTATGTCCCCATGGTCAATTGGCGCATCTCTATCCAAACAAAATGTAGTACTTGCAATATAAAAGAGAGACTTTGAAGAATTCAATGAATCAGAACTTGCTCGACTGGACATACAGAAGAGGCAGCATTGTGTTAAATTGACTAATCTATTCTGCTGCAGCAGCATGCAAGAGAATGTAGTCTTGAAATTCTCCAATTTGAAGAAATTGGGATGCCTTGAAATGTGGAAATTTCTATCAGCGGGATCATGTTCACTGCGGTAAAATAGAAGCTGATATTACAGTTCAGCTACTTGTAATTTCACTTACCAGAGTTTACATCTGCCAGGAAAAAAAATAGTCTCTCTTTTACAAACAAGGATGAGAAAGTACTGCTTTAGGATTACAGTTTTTGCAATATAAAGAGAGACGTTTAAGATTACAAACAAGGTCAAGCAAATAGCACAAACAATACTTCCTTGCTCATCCTCCTTTGTTCTGCTAATAATGCCATGTGTTGCTTTTGTTCCATAGGAGATTCATCAATTAAGATTTGAGATGCATGTTACACTTAGCATTTGTTTGCACCTTATTGCTTGCTTTTAATTTCAGTTTTTTTTCCCTCACATAGAAGTACTAAATTCCATGTGAAATTAGGGAGTTAAGAGCATTACCCAAACTAAAACTAACAACAGGATAGAAAAAGTAACCTGTCATTTCTCCTGGCTGGACTCCATGTAAACATTACAGGATGCTGCATATCAGTATGGTATATAAGTATTTTGTTACTATCCCTTGTTATGGATCTAGCTATGGGACGTTGCAAGACAAAATCAGAGTTAATGTTGAGTGAATTAGGAGTCTGGAAAGAGGTTTTCTTTTTTCTACCTATGGTGCTGGTTCGTTAAGAAAGAACCTGCCATCTCTTGAGTTTGAAGTACTCAAAACTTGACTAATTTTCTGCTTATCATTTCACTAAATGCAAATAATGTTAAATACAATACTGGTGGATTAACCACCCATCTGGAAACAAGGAAGTAACTTCCTACTACAACTGAAATGAGAAAGTGGAGGAATAACCTTAAGGACCCAAAGTGCACAACCATACTATCCCAAGGACCATATCAGACCTGTGAAATTCTATGATAAGAAAATTAGTGCAAAGAGTAAATCCTTGAATGGTGAGTGAGACCTGAGGAACGACCCCCAAACATCTTAGTGTATGACCACTACCCACAAGAACTGAAAATTGGGATGAGGTCTCAATTGGTAGTTTGAGAAAATTGGCCACACGAGGATGCATAAAGTTATGAGTGCTAGCCCCGTCAAGAAGAACCTTAATGGGAGATTCCTTGATATTATTGTAGAGACGAAGGGTGGTGGGGTGTAAGCCAGATAAGGTGAGGTAACTGACAGCTGGAACTGGTGCTCAGTACAAGGAGTAGACTTATCAACGACCTTTTGGACTTTAGGAAGTGGAAGTTCCACAACATTGTCCTCCGATAAGAGAAGTAGAAGGTGGGGGTAGAAGTGCAACAGTGGTTCTTGTGCCATTTCTCATCACAATGATAACAAAGATTGAGCTCATGTGCCCCCAAGGCCTAGCTCAAGTGGCAAAAGGTGGAGGATTTGTGGCTTAGGTCGCAGGTTCAAGCCCCACACCGTGCAAAGCGAAGCCCGGTATTTAAGTGGAGAAGGGTAGAGGGGCGGGCCCATTATCCACCGAGTTTAGAAGGCTATGATTGGTTCAAAGGGCGGGTCACAGATGGATTTCTCGATTATCAAAAAAAGAAGAAGATTGAGCTCATGTTTTTGTTGCATTTCAGCAGGAGTAAGCTTTTTATAAGGAACACGACCCACACCAAGTAGGGACGCTGAAGGGCCATGGAATGAAGACGATGAAATTAGTGTGGAAGAGGTAAGAGAAATCGAAGGGATATTTCAGTGACCGGAATAATTAAGGGCCTGGGTAATGAGAAGTAGTAGTTCGCGAGTTGGGCTTACCAAGCCCGATAACTTTTGCTCTTGTAAATAAGCCATCCCAATAGCATCATTAAGATCAATAGGGAGAAAAGCTAATGCCTCAGACTTCCCGATATAAATGTGTGCATCAGTTAGTGCAGTGCCATACTCGATGTCTGATTTGCGATCTTCTCGAATTGAGAAAGATATTCGCAAACATATGAGGTCATTTGGAGTTTTGCCAGAACACCTTCAGGAGCCTCTAGTGTATTTGCACCAAAATGAGTCACCAAAGCTCAGGTGAAATGCTCCCCATCAATCAATGGGTGATTTTTGTACATCCATCGAAACTAGTGATGAGCATCACCCTCAAGGTAAAAAGGGGCCAGTGTAAGGCGTTGTTTATCAGAAACCCCATTGACTTTGAAGTATTGATTAGCTTGGAACACCCAGCTCTCAACGTGAGCTCCATCAAATTTAGGCAAACCGATTGGGGCTGGTTTGTCACGACGAAACGCTGCATATGGGTTCGAAGGGGGAAGAAGAGGAAACTGGGTTGTGGTGGAAACTGGGGTTGTGGAGGAAAAGGGGAGAAAATGGGATTCTAAATGGGAGTGGTGTGTTGGTGGTAGAAAGTTTATGGAGGTGGCATGGTGGGCAGAGATGGAACACTGGAAACAGGGCTTTTTGCTGGTTGTTACCTGACTGGTTAAGTTGTAGGGTGGAGAGCTGAGAAAGAATATCATGAAACATGGAAGTATGGCTCTGAATCATAGCAGCCATGGATTCGAAGCTCTTGTTACATGAAACAACTTGTTCCTGGACCTGTTTCAGAGCTTTATCCAATGTTTTGAGCCGGGTATTATGTGCCCCGTCATCCATTTGTAGAGGAGGGTCAATGAAAATACCAAATGATATGAACTAACTTGTATTGATAAACAGATGGGGAAAACAAGCTTTTAGGGAATCAGAGCTTGCTGAGAAAAAATAAAAACTACACCCATTTAACTAAGGAAAGCAACTGAAAGGAAAACTAAGAAAAGAAATAAGCTCTCAGAATATGCATATCCGGTAGCCTTGTATCTCTTTTCTATTTATAGGCTTTGTTGCGTGGAGAGGATTCCTATGTACTACCTGTGTAATCGCTTTTGGCATGCATGTCTGACACATTTGCCCCTTTGTTGGTCCCTGTAGTGGAGTATTCCTCCAAATATATAGGTGCAACTTTTGGCCTGTTGCTGCGCCTAAGTGTGAGTGGGTCATTACCCCTATTCATAACATAGGCTCCATGCGCCTGTACGTGTTCTCATGTTTCTATACCTATCTATTCTTTTTTCATGTTCCAATATTTGGTTATGACATCACGTGTTGGAGTATTTAATTTGTAAGTGTTAATATTTGGGTGGTTTTGCAGTTAGAAGCTCCAGTGGCCAGAGTGTGTGGGTTAGATACTCCTTTTCCTCTGGTGTTCGAGCCCTTCTACTTGCCTACAAAGAACAAGGTAACAGGACATGAAACTTGTTTCATTTTCAAAAGATTTCACTCTTGACCTCTTGACCAAAGTGCTGCCTTGTTTTTGGTTGCAGATACTGGATGCAATCAAATCTACTGTGAATTACTAGTGCTCATTCAGTCGTGCGGAGATGCTGGAGTGTTATAGTAGTGAATATTTATATGTATTGCCATAGATTATGATTCGGGGTTTCTCTATTAGCATACATATACAAAACACTGTTATTAATAGCTTATGCAACCAAAAAAGGTCATGTATTCATTTACACCGTCTGGCACTGGCTCACTGCTTTCTGTTTTGGTGCACAAGGCTATGCTGCTTGCTTTGTTGAATCATAGGTTATCTTGTTGTCACGACCCGAGCCTACACCCCGAATGTGACACTGCGTACAAGACTCTGAAAAGCCTCATAGCATATCATGACATAAGATAATAGAAAATGATGCGGAATTTAAAACTTTTATCCATACAATCGAGGTCTTTTATAAAAGCAAGCGGAAGTCTAGACATAGTCACATTTAGCCATCTATTACAATCGAAGTCTCAAATAGGGTCACAGTCCTTACAATAGAATCCAAAAGTCTAATACAATGAAAGGAAATAAAACAACAAGGCATCAGTCGTCCTCGGATTCATGAGGACTCACCACAAGCTTTGGAGAATAGTCGATCCAAGCTTAGAACTAGAAGGAAGATCACCTCATATGCTGGAACCTACACTTTGTAGAAAAATGTAGAAGAAATATGGTTAGTACAAAAATGTACCAAGTATGATAGCCATACACAAAATCCTTGAAAACATGCAAAAATGGACATTTTAGTTGAAAAGCATGCATTTACTAAGTTTGAAAATCATCATGCACTTTTAGTGTAAAAACATAAGACATAAGCATATTCAACATGTAAATCATTATAACGTAATAGAACCATCTCTTAGGTAACCCTAAGTGTTATACTTGTGCAATGTATGAATGACATCCCATAATACCACTCATATTAAGTATCCCTTTGAGGCCACCATAGACATACTCACCATTCTTCATTCTCATCTTTAGTTAGTACTCATAAACAAGAAACATTCATGTTTAATAAGTCATGTCAAGGAAATCAACTCATAGCAATAATCCAAGTTAAGCCTTCATCATTTCATTTAGCCTTTATGCCAACATTTTCAATAGCATCATTATAAGCACATTCATTTCTTTAGACCTTATGACATTTGAGAAACACACCATAGCCACTCTCAAAGCCTACTCGTGCAATGCATGAATGGCATCCCACACTACCACCCACACTTCATAGGACCTCTTGAGTAACTATTGCACATAACTCACATGATGAGAATAAGCCCTAACCAACACAGACCATGTGAGCAAATCATGGAATTCGGTGTCTATCCCACACCGTAAAGGGTTGGTCTACTTGTCTAGGTAGAATCAGTAATTTAGCTTAGGTGGATCCACTAGCTATAACTTATGTGGGAACATAGTTATGGGATAAGGAGGTTGTTACTAGAAAACCCGGCCTAACATAGGGAGAGCTTCCACCCCACAATATCCACTCGGTGCTAAGCATTAAGTTCCCATAGAGTAGTTCATTCTCTTTTAGCATTATTACACATGAGAGGTATGCCATTGGCCTACCGACTCAAGGTACAATATTACACACATGAAAGGAATGCCATTGGCCTATCGATTCAAGGTACATTATTAGGATAGCTCATTGAATCCTCATGAAAGGGGTACCATTGGCCTATCGATTCAAGGTTCATTATTAGTCACTCATGAAAGGAATGCCTTAGGCCTACCGATTCAAGGTTCATCATTACATTAATTCAGTGACTCATCAAAGGAATGCCATTGACCTATCAATTCAAAACAAAGCCTTAGAGTACTTCATTAGCCATTTATGAAAGGGATTCCATTGGCCTACCGATTCAAGATTCATTGTTACACACATGAAGAGGATGCCCTAAGCCTACCAATTCAAGGTATATTATACATTGAGAAACCTTTCACAACATGTAATCATCATTCACAAGTGTATAATTGAGAATAGCCTTTCAACAACACCACAATTGCATTATAGTCATAATCACATTACTTTCAATATATTCACAAAGCATGTACATAAGCATCATGATTGTACCATATTCTCACAATTTGCTCTTAAAAGACCATGAATCATAATTCACCCACACACCTAGAATTACTACAATTAGGCATGGATAATAACATAATTCAAGTAATTAAACTACTACAAGAACAATTTCATAGTATTCATCTTACTACAATTCACCCACATCACATAGTCATAAATTATAGTTATGGAGAATTCATGGATTCATGGATTCATGGGAGATTTTATCATAAAACCACCATAAAACAGCAATTCAATCTTAATATATGATAATTAAAACATTGAAAACATTTTTAGAAAGAATCCATGACTTGGAGTGAAAACCCTAGGTTTTGGAGACTTTTCTTCTTTGAAATTGGAAGTTTGGGGACTCCATGGAAGAAAGCTTTCCATGAATCCAGACTACCATACCTTAGATGAAATAATCCAACCAAAATCATGTTAGAAAGCCCCCTCCTTCAAGCCCTAACTTTTTCTTCCTCTTCTTCTTCAATGGAGTTTTTAGAGAGAAGATTTTTGGAAAGGGTAAAGTTGGTTATGATTTGGGTAGTTGAGATTTATGAAGTGTAAGGATAAATTAATAACTTAAAAACCCTTATATAGGTCTAAATAAACAATATAAAATGACCCTACATTGAAATAATTAAAAAAGAAATTACCTAAGAATCCCTAGCCTTGGCCGAATTTGGGTAGTCTACAACACCCCACCACGACCCCCACCCACGGGGCATGGATGGACCCACAGACCGTACTGGTCAAACATGGGTTGGGTCTGTAGCTTGTAAAATGGGGGTGGGGAGGTCTCGCCTTGACCCACGAACCCCTCTTACGGGGTGTGGGTCCACCCATAGCTCGTGGTACCCTTTCGTGGGTAGGCAATTTTTGACAACTTTTTGGGCCAGTTTTAGGGTCCTCCTCAAGGACCCTTGGTTGGTCCTTGGGGAGTTGTACCTTGACGTTTAACCCCTAAAACCCTCATCCTACGTATGGGAAGCCATTTTACCACATTGACCCACACAAAAAACTCTAAAACTCTCACATAAGGCTCTAGTTTCACCTACTAGTTTTCTGAGTTGTAACACCTATCTATCTTATAAAAGTAATAATCGGTTAAAAAGAAAAATGAAGTATTTTGTATTAGTTACAATTGGGTTGCTCAGAAGGGCTCATGTGTATCTGAAATGTGCTCGACTATCAAAATGTCGTACAGTAGTTAATAGTTGGGACTAACCCAAAAAGATAAACCTTTTATATATGGGTTCCTCGTTAATCTGTAATGAAGGTTGATGGACAAGGGAAAAACTAGAATACCCCATAAAACATTACCTAGTTACTTGGTATAGTGAAAAGTCATTTTGCCTGTTGGAGCACACAACTTAATTCCCTTTATATTATTTATCTTTTTGGGGTAATGAATTTTGTTGGAAAGATAGATGTAGCAAAAATCTTTAATTTAAATTCTCCACAAAGTTTCAACTTATTTTTCAGATTTTGGAGGACTAATTGTCAAGCCAAAGTGTTGTGGTAAGAAATAGAGGCTAATTGGTGAGGAAGGAAAATAAAGGCAACAAATGAACTAGTATGAGGCACATATGACAAACAAATCATTATTATGGCTACAAATAAATTATTCTATTAAATAAATTTGGAAAATGTCAACCATGTTGCAAAAGGGAGGGAAGGTTGATATGATGTGGTATAAAGTAGATGACCATGAGAGACACTCATAACTGCATAATTACCGCAAGACACAAAGGGAAGCAAGTCGTTTCAAATTTATGTTCGGTAAAGATCGACCTTGACTTGTGTAGTTCACAAAATGATCATCATAAAAAAAAGGGGGGAGCTCATGGCCCCGCAATAAAATAGGGCATGTGTCCCAATGATGTGGCACTAAAGGACAAATTCACCAGATATGATCTTATGAGACCTTGCTCACAATAGAGGAATATCAAATTTTATTTGTATGCACTTAATGGAGGTTCGAATCTAAATGGTTTAAAATTAGACCATTAAGTGCGTATTTTTTTAAAAGAAAAATCTCTTAATGGCTCTGAAAGCATCTAATTCAGTTAGATCTATGAGAGAGTCTTATTTCTATTCAGTCTCTTTTTAAAACACTTATTCATTTTTCCATAAAGCTCAAACATATTTTTTTTTCTCTCAATCGACACCTGCTCTCTCTCCAAGTATCAACATGATGAATCACTAACCCAATCCAAATTCCAACTCTCACTCTAGAGCTCAATCTAAAGTCTGGAAAGCCATAGCCTACCTCATTGCAGATCACACACGCTCTAAAAATCACAAATTTGTAGCTTTACCCTTTCGAATGGCCTTCAAACACTACCACATTATTAAAAACACAAATACAACATCACTACAAATGTTTTGACATAAAAAACACAACAATTGGAAACATGCCCATAATAGAGTGAAAAATAGGAATGTGATACCCACGTTGAGAATTTTGAAGTTGACTTGTTCAAAAGGCTCTAATGAGCTTATTGAACATGTGTCCCAAAATGGGACAAAATTTAAGCTCGAAAAGCAACCAAATCAGTTCATGCAAGAAGAGGGCAAAAACAACTCCATTAAAGGCCAAATAAAGGTCTAAGGAGTAAAATATTACCTCCGAAATGGACCTACAACGACTTCCCAAAGGTCTCTGATGAGTCTAAGATTTCGACTCATTTAGGGCTTAATCTTCATAGTTTTAGTGTCCTCAATGCCTATGTTATGCTCTAAACTGATGTTTAAGTGCTAATTTGCAGCTATGAAGGCAAAAGAGTAAGGCAAGGACATTACCGGGCAAAAAAGGAGCAAAAAAGCTGAAAAAGCTAAAGACAAGAAAAGTTGATAACGCCAAGACCACTCGGCAACTCACTGAGTGGTACTTCAGCTCGCCAAAAGTTACAGTGTGCCAGCCTTGGGAAAAGCCAACTCAACTATGGAGTGTGCAACTCGGTGAATCATTGACGGGATTGGCGATGAAGACTTAGCTCGCCCAAAGTTACAGAATGATTAGTTAAAAGGCAAAACAAAAAAGGCGAGATGGAGGAAGATATTGCGCATCGCCGAACGGGTCGAGATTTGTGAGAAGAGTTTTCAAGAGTTGAAAGATAAACTTACTTCTGCTCCGGTGTTGACCTTACCGGAAGGAACAAATGGCTTTGTGGTTTATTGTGATGCCTCAAGAATTGGGTCAGGGTGTGTGCTTATGCAAAATGTGAAAGTGATTACTTATGCCTCAAGACAACTGAAAGTTCATGAAAAGAATTATCCTACCCATGACCTTGAACTAGCGGCGATTGTTTTTGCCTTAAGGATTTGGAGGCATTATTTGTATGGCGTGCATGTAGATGTGTTTACCGACCGCAAGAGCTTGCAATATGTGTTCAATCAAAAAGATCTAAATCTTCTCTAAAGAAGGTGGCTTGAGTTATTGAAGGATTAAGACATGAGTGTCCTTTATCACCCCGATAAAGCTAATGTGGTAGCGGATGCTCTTAGTCGGTTATATATGGGTAGTGTTGCTCATATTGAAGAAGAAAAGAAAGAGTTGGTTCGAGATGTTCATAGATTGGTTCAACTAGTGGACTCTACCAAAGGTGGTGTTATGGTTCACAACGGTTTCGAATCGTCTTTTGTGGCGGATATGAAATCCAAGCAAGGTCTTGATCCAATTTTGGTAGAATTGAAAGAGGCGGTGCTTAAGAAATCTGTTGAGGCTTTCTCCCAAGGGGGAGATGGGGTGCTTAGATACCAAAGTCCTTTATGTGTTCCGAATGTCTATGACTTGAGGGATCAAATTTTGATAGAATCCCATAGTTCTCGGTATTCTATTTACCCGGGAGCCACCAAGATGTACTGTGATTTATAGGAGGTCTATTGGTGGAATGGGATGAAGAAGGATATTGCGGGATTTGTGGCTAAGTGTCCAAATTGCCATCAAGTTAAGGTTGAGCATCAGAAACTGGGAGGTTGGTCCCAAGATATTAGCATTCCTACTTGGAGGTGTGAAGACTTGAACATGGACTTTATAGTTGGTTTTCCTTGCACCCAGCGACAACATGATTTGATTTGGGTGAAAGTGGATCAGATGACGAAATTGGCTCATTTCCTTCCCGTCAAAGTTTGCTACTCGACGGAGGACTATGCCAAGTTGTACTTGAGAGAAATGGTAAGGTTACATGAAGTGCCTTTGTCCATTATTTTCGATCGTGGTACCCAATTCACTTCTTAGTTTTGGAAGTCATTCCAAAAGGGTCTTGGCACTAAAGTTAAGCTTAGTACGACTTTTCATCCCCAAACCGATGGGAAAGTGGAGCGAACTATCCAAACTTTAGTAGGTATGTTAAGGGCTTGTTTAATCGATTTTAAAGGCAATTGGGATGACCATTTGCCATTGATTGAGTTTGCTTACAATAATAGCTATCACTCAAGTATTGATATGGCTCCATTTGAGGCCTTGTATGGTAGGAGATGTAGATCTCCCATAGGTTGGTTTGAGGTGGGTGAAGTTGCCCTAATAGGTCCCAAATTGGTACATGAGGCCATATAGAAAGTTTGACTTATTAGAGAAAGGTTGAAAATGACTCAAAGTCGTCAAAAGTCTTATGCCGATGTTAGAAGAAGGGATGTTGAGTTTGATGTCCATGATTGGGTTTACTTAAAAATTTCACCCATGAAGGGTATAATGAGATTTGGTAAGAAGAGGAAGCTTAGTCCATGATATATAGGCCCATATCAGATTTTGAGGCTTGTTGGTAAGGTTGCTTATGAGTTAGATTTTCCAAATGAGGTGGCATCAGTGCATCCAATTTTCCATGTCTCTATGTTGAAGAAATGTGTTTGTGACCCAACATCCATAGTTTCTCTAGAAGGGTTGGTAGTTGATGAGAGTCTTTCTTATGAGGAAGTTTCGATTGAAATTTTAGACCGACAAGTTAGGAAGTTGAGAAGCAAGGAAATAACTTCTGTGAAAGTATTGTGGAGGAATCAGTTAGTTGAGGGTGCTACTTGGGAGGACGAGGCTGATATGATGTCTCGATATCCTCATATTTTTCCTTCTACTCCTATTCTAGCTTGAGGTAATGAGTTCCTCTTGGTTTGACCTTGTTTTGGGAGTCATGTGTTTTATGTGTTTCCATGATTTCCTTATGTGATGCATGTTCATGAAAACTTGTGTTTTGAAAGAAAATGAGTTTATATGATTAATTTTCCTCATTATGTTGTGCATTGAGTATGAGTTGCCTATAAACTTCACGAGATGAATTGATGAACATGCTTTAGATATGCTTTTTGAGAGTTAATTGCATATGAGCTCCATGAGATTGTGTTGAGCATGCTTTAACTTGGAGAAGGTAGTTCCTCCTTGCAAATGAGAAATCTTAAAATTTTATGCATATTGGGTTGCTAGATGTAGTTCCTACTTACTTATGATGCATTTGAGTATGTCGAGATTGGAGTTGATGTTTCCTCCTTATTTATGTGCATTGCATGCATAATGGGCTGCTAGAGTTAGTTTCACCCGTCTTATGATGTTTTGAGAACGTCCTAACTTGGAGTCGATAGTTCCTCCTTGGTTGTATGCATCGCATTGTAGGTTGGGTTGTTAGTTCCATTCCTACTCTTTTAGAACCAGTTCAAATCTTATTCGAGGACAAATGGTCCCAAGGGGGAGATATTGTAACACCCCGTATCCAAAAGACCAAAATAGCAGCTTTTCCAGAAGTTGTAGGTATCAAACCACGTCGGTCACCCACGGCCCGTGGAATGGACCACGGACCGTAGGTATGGTCCGTGGTTGGCCTTCTTGGGTAGGGTCTGAGGGTCCAGGACCATGACATGACCTACAAACCATAGGTTAGACCACGGTCCGTGGTCGAGGTTAGTGGTTCGAGACCTCAAGGAGGTAAATTATGGACTTATGCATTGTTTATGAAATCTATGCAAATGTTTTAAAGGTGCTTTGAGAGTAAAGTACCAATGATGATGTTGTGTTGTGAAAGGATATTCTCACTAAAACACATAATAGCATGATGTGAAAGGTTTTCTCACATAGAAATGATTCTTAGGTTGAAAGGCTTTCTCACCTAATTGAATCAAAGACTAGGAGCTATCTTAATGAAACTAGCTTGAATTGGTAGGCCAAGGACACCTTTTCATGAGTAATGAAGTCAAGTAAGAAATAACTATTCCGTGGGAATTTATGCTTAGCACCGAGTGGATATTGATAGTGAGATGAAAGCTCTCCCGTAGTTGAGACCGAGTTTCCAAAGTAATCTCATGAGATGGAAGCTCTCCCGTAGTAGAGGCCGAGTTTCTAGTAGCAATATTTTATCCCTTAACTATGTGCCCACATAGGTTTATTAGCTAGTGGATCCACTTTAGCTAGAGGTTCATGGTTCTACCTTAGGCAAGTAGAACAACCTTTTTCGGTGTGGGAGACACCGGGGATCATGCTATAGCTCACGTGGTTACAATGTCGGTTAAGGCTAATTCCCCACAAGTAATAATGAACTAAGGTTACTTCAAGAAGTGTCGCATATGAGTTCAAAGGTTGTAAAGATGAAGTTAGCTTGCATTGACCATTATTTATAACTTATGTTTCTAACTCTTTCATATTATGTTTTAGCTTGGTCAATTGCATGTCATGAAATGAAATGTCCCTTTTAGCATCATTTAAATGTTTTATGCATGTCTATCATACTTGGTACATTGTTTTGTACTAACGCATACTCTTGCCTACATTTTTCCCAAATATAGGGTTCGATATTCAGGGTGCTCAGTTTCGTGGTTAGTTGGTGATTTGATTGATTCCCGAGCTTTGGTGAGTCCTCATGCTTCGAGGACGGACTCTTATTATTTAGTTTATTTCAAATATTTTTCTTTTGGAAATGATGTATGGGCTAGGCCCAATTTCACTCTATTGTATTGGATGGCTATGATGAGACAAGAGTCTAGACTTCTGCTTTTTGTTTTATAAAATGTTTTGGACTTGGACTATTGTTTTACTCTTATTTTTCTATTTCTTATGTTATGAGAGCTAAGTGGCTTGTATGGAGTCCTTCGGGGTTCTATACGCCATGTTACATCTAGGGGGTACCCCTGGGTTGTGACAAAAGTAGTGGTCCATCTGAATAACCAACTTAGGCCAAAAGCCTAAGTTGGGGTGTAGTGAAAAAGGAAGAGAGTTAAGAAGCTTGAGAAATTCGCCCTTGAAGGATCGTGTTGAAAAAGATGAAACCTCTCCATATAAAAAAAGAGAGAAGAAAAGAGAGAAGGAAATATCGAAAAAGAAAAAAATTGTTGAAATAAAGTTTGTACAATGGAGAAAAGAATGGGGTGTCCAATGAGTCATGCTTAAAAGAACATAAAGTACATAGAGTGGATTGTGGAAATAAAAAAAGAGTGCAAGAAAAGGAGAAAAAGTGAAATTGCAGGCCATGATTCAAGAAGGTAGAAGTCACTAAGACAAAATGATCATACCCTTACCCTCAGGCCCGTTAGAAGCCTTGAAAGACCTTTATGATGTAGATTGAGCTAAATGTCATGTTGATTTGAAAATATGGGTAAGCATATAGGGAAAATAATGCATGTATTTATCTTTGAGAGTGTGAGAGTTGCCATTGACTCTGAAATTCTGAAAATTTGATGGAGTTTTGTGCAAGCATGAAATCATTCTTGGTGTGAGGGCATTCAAATGCTTTTGTTGAGCTTGAACTTGCTATTGTAGCAAACATTGTGAGTTTGAGTTCTATTTGATGATGGCTAGTGATGAGTCCATAAATTGGACTCATTTAGGGCTATATTTTAATAGAAATTATTTCCTCAAATGCTTATTTTATCTCAATATCTGATGAAAACACTTAAGTTTTAGGTATTTGAAGTTTGAAGGAAAGCATGGACACGACATCACAAAAAGGAATGAAAAGGCTGAAAAGAACGAATAAATGAAGGCCTGAGGATCGCTGAGTCCACTTGGCGAGTCGCCGAAGGGTCTTACTCCACCTTTTGTTCCAGTGTGCTGAGCCCTGAAGGAAATGATCAAGTAGGCGGAAAAAGGGAGTAGTCGACGTATCGCCGAGAAGTTCCGCGAAGCAGTACCATGTCGCCCAATGACCCAGAGCACGACGATGATGAAGGATGGTGCAAGACAGTGATGAACTACACCAAAGGGCGAATCGTCGAGTTGATTGATGATTTCGACTAATGTCGCCAAATGATCCGGTGCAACACATATTTTTGAAAATTATAAATACTCATTGAGAGTTGTAGTTTAGTATCAGATTTTTAGTGTGGAACAATTAATATAATTTTTAGTACTTTTTAATTTTGCTCTGAGTTTGAGAGGGTTTTGAAAACTTGAAGAAGAAGAGGATTTCATCTCCAAGGATTTGGACTTGGGTCTCTTGGATTCTTCATTCTTGGCCTGTAACAAGACTTAAATATTCATACCCATTTGAATGCAAGCTCATATAGGTATAAATTTCTATCTGTTGATGTGTGGCTAAAAACCCCAATTCTTGGGATGTGATTTTGTGAATATGGGTTAGATTAGTTGTTGGGTCTTACTTGCTGATAGTCTATTCGTAGTTTAAATGTGATTTCGTTTAGTGGTTGTGGATGAACTTAATGAGGTTGTAGTTGCAAATATAATCTCATATATGTGTTTTCGGCTTGCTCAAGAGAGATGTTGTAAAACTAAGACCACTAAATTGATGGCCAGTGCGAGTGGGTTGACATGAGGTTCAGCTCGAGAGAGTGAACCCTAGTCCCATGTCCACACACTCAGCTCGAGAGAGTGAGTGGGTTAAGGCG
>JAJOOS010000772.1:0-56261 GCA_029582725.1 Solanum chiquidenum | reverse complement strand
CATGATAAAAAATTATAAATTATGAAATACAAAATTTAACAAGAACAAATAAAATATAACAAGAACTTACAAATAATAAATACAAAAAATAAATATAAGATTAGAGAGTGGAATGAAGTTACCAAACGCTTGTGTAAAGAACAAATGATTATAATCGAAAATTGAAAAATTGATGTCGAAATTTGAAGTTTGAAGAAGACTCCTACTCAAAATTCACCATATGATTGTTGAAATCTTCACAATTACAAAATAATATGATTGAAATTTGAAACTTGAATATTGAAAGTATGAAACTTTGAGAAAGATTGAGAGTTGAGAGAAATTGATTCTTAATTGTTAAATACTGTAAATATATAAACTGTAACTCTGTAAGTAAAAATATAAAAAGAGGGAGTATATATAGTT
This sequence comes from Solanum chiquidenum, assembly GCA_029582725.1. Classification (NCBI taxonomy): domain Eukaryota; kingdom Viridiplantae; phylum Streptophyta; class Magnoliopsida; order Solanales; family Solanaceae; genus Solanum; species Solanum chiquidenum. Next base: position 55,856 of record JAJOOS010000772.1, on the reverse strand, counting down.
TTTAGAATTTGTGATTATGATTTATGTGTTGGAAACTTGGAATTGGAAAATATAGAATTATAGTCGTTGCTTGTTGGAATTTGGAAATAAATCCGTTGGGAGTGGGGGGGGCTAGGAATTAGGATAGTGCTTGGCTTAGTTGGTTGCTTGCTATTGGTTAGAGGGGAGTGGGGACCGGGGATGGGACTGATCGGCAGGGGGTAGGGGGCAGGGGCAGGGGGCAGGGGCTCAGGGGCAGCAGGCTTTTCAGCCTTTGCTGACCCCTAGGAGGACTTTCAGCCGTTGCCCGTTGGACTTGGAAATATATAATATATATTATATATAAAAAAATTAATCGGAACCGGAATAAATCGGGATATACCGGTACCGGTACACCGGTATCAAATCGTGATACCGTTCCGTCCCGTGTACCGGTTCACGGTGTCCCGTTCCGTCCCGAATACTTCCGGACCGGAACGAACCGGAATGGTACCGGAACGATACCGGACCGGTACCGGTACAACCCGGTCCGGCGCCCAGTCTTAATTCTAACTACTCTAAATGATTTCTAAACACCTAAAAATTATCCAGAAACATTAATCATAACCTTGAATCCATAAATTCAAATTCAATGAAAGTAAAGAGCCAAGTCTAGGAAGTTCTTAGAGTCTTTTCAAGAAGTCTTTCACAAACGTTTTAACTTTGTTTTAAGACTTAAGTTTCAAGTTAAGCATAGAGTAAAAAGTTGAGTTCATTTCTCCAAAATCTATAAGGGAACTAAGTATTCCCAAGAGTTTAAAAATGTTTTCACATTTGAACAAGAAAGGGAAACACCGATTTCCAAGAGAGCTTTTAAGCGAAAGTTTTGAGTAATTATCTCAAACCAAAGAAAGAAGTTTTGTTTTATAAACATATGAGCTAAGTATATTTTAGGAGTAATATTGAGCACTGATATGGGGATGCGATTTCAGACTAACTCAAGTCTCCATAAACTATGTAGCCATCATAGGTAGTAAAGGATCATACTTTTTAAATGACTCCTTATGTTACTTTTTAGCATAGACTAGTGGACCCACTTAGTTAAGGTGTCCTATATGACGGCAAAGTATAGGACAATTCTGGCAGCGTGGGCAAGACGTTGTATCACCACTTAGGCTCATAGTAGTGGTTGTAGGTTAGAGAAACTCCCACATAAACTATATTACTTTGATATATGAGTAAAGTTGAGTTTGTTATTGCATATGTTTAACAAATTAAGTTGTTATTTAATGTTCTAAATGCTTTGTATAAATTGCACTATTATTGTTGTTTTACACTACATTTTGAGTTGAGTTATTCATGAGTTGAGTAAAGCCAAGGTAAGTGTTCCTTTCAAAAAAATTTCAAGCCTATGTTATGTTTAGCATTCCAACTCGCATACTCGTGCATTTAATGTATTGATGCCAGTTGGCCTGCATCATCTTATGATGCAGACGCAGGTAACAAGGATCAGCACCCAGCACCTCGTTGATCCAGTTGAGTACTCAGAGTCAGTTGGTGAGCCTCTTTGCATTCTAGAGGATTCCTTTTACTTTGCTTTCAGTATTTCATTATTAGGATGATCGGGGGTCTTGTCCTGACATCCCTCTTTGTTTTAGAGGCTTCATAAATAGTTAGTAGTTCAGTTGTCTTTACATTATCATTTCAGATGTTGTTTAAAGATTTAAGTTGCCATTTTGGCTAAGTTTTATATCTCCTTAAAGTTATGTTTTGAGATTATCTTGTTGAGTTAAGTTTTCCACTGAGTAAGTAAGCCAGGCCAAGGGTTCGCTTGGGGCCAGCAATGGTTCTCGAGTGTCAGTCCCACCTAGGGTGTAGGCTCGGGGTGTGACAGTTATTTTGGATATGATTGATTTTGATATAATATTAGGCATGACTTGGTTGATCCCCCTTTATGTTGTGTTAAATTGTAATGCTAGGTATGTGACTGTAGAGATCCTGATAGGAAAAAGTTAGAGTGGGAAGGGGTGTACAAGCCTAAGCCAGCTAAGATCATATCCTCCATTCGGGCTAGGAAACTTGTGGGGTAGGGATGTTTGGCATATTTGCCTCATAATCTGGATGTTGAGGTTGAGCTTCCCTCTATTGAGTTTATTCCTGTAGTGTCTGAATTTAAGGAAGTGCTTCCTACCGATCTGCCTGGTATGCCTCCGGATAGAGATATAAATTTCTGCATTAACTTGAAACCGGATACTCGCCCCTTCTCCATTCCTCCTTATCGGATGGCTCCAGCAAAATTGAGAGAGATTAAAGCCCAAATCCATGAGCTTCTTGATAAAGGTTCCATCTGTCCTAGTGCTTCCCCGTGGGGTGCTCCTATCCTGTTTGTTAAGAAGAAGGATGGTAGTATGAGGACTAGTGATTTTATCTTAAGCCATAAATGAGTGGGTTGATACCGGAATGAAAAACTTACGGATAAACAAAGTTCCATTGAGTATACTTGGGTGAAGGAAATTGAAGATTTTAGTAAGAAAGTGCATATAAAAATTGGGTTAGTCCTTCAAATTTGATGAGTATACCTGAGTTTGAGGTGTCATGTTGATGAAAAGGTTGACTTCATAGTGATAGTCAAGGCTGACTGAGCATAATGGTAATAAGAGTTTGTGATGGGATGCAACTATTTAATAAGATTGTTGGTTAAGTGAATTTTGTATAGTAATTACGACTTGCGAGTATCTAGGGTTGTGGTTTTCTAATATTTGGTGAGTAACGTGGTTGTATGTAAAGTTTTCAGAGATGGTGGGACAATACTCGAATAGAATTTAATGAGCTGGAGTCATAATGAAGAAATAAATAGTTGGATGTAGTACAACCTTTAGAGAGAGGCGAGATCATGAATATTTTATTTGATTGCAAGGGCTAAAGAGGTATCTTCAGAAGGGTAGATAATTGGGTTCAGAGATGCGTGATTTCATTCGTTTTGTTGTGGCTATGGTAATAGTGTCACGGGTCCATCAGATTGGTTAAAAACTATTGAAAAAGATTTGAGAAAGGAGTGTACAGACATAAGCTCGAGTGTGATGATAAGTGCTTTGTTTTTATTTTTGAGTTTAGTAATGAGTACGATTGAAATTTTAGTGAAAGATATTGTAAGATCGATGGAGATGCGATCAATGATAAGCGAAGATCTATGAATTCATAAAAATCTTCAAGGTATAAGCTAATGTTGATAGATAAGGGGATTGTGTTATACGGTTGAATTTACAATTCAAATTTTTCATTATAAGTGTACATTCGTGGTGATATATTTTTTCAAGGTATGAATTTTTAAGGTGAGAAATGATCAATTGTATCAGATGTTGAACCTTTGAAAGGACTTACACCTGGTTTGAGTCGTAAAATTTATTACTTTTGATTGTGAAAAGTACCTTAGAAAGGTTTTCATTTAAATGTGTTGGTTTAGAGTAAGGTAAATGGTTGGAGTGTTCATGATGATTGTTAGTATTGAGAGTATGGACTTTAGTGGAATGATCAGAAGAGTATGTGGTGTCAACCCAATGGAAATTACTGGTATCGACTCTTCAGAGGAAAACCTTTAGTGTTATAGCGTAAAATTCTTATGTGACCATTTATTTCATTTTGCACACGATGGTGAGTATGTTTCACTAGCTATGCTCACATGTTTTTTCACTTTTGTGGGTGGATCCCTAGTGGTGGATCAGGGGTACCAATCATACGATGTTCTCTGGTTGAGTGGGATGATTGGGAATATTTGGTTATTTCAGATGACATATTTGGTGTTGTCTTGGAGTTGTTAAAGTATTTCAGTGGTTCTACATGTACCACCTTGCTTATGAGAATTCATAGAAGAGCTACCATGCATAATTATGTTTGTCCGACAATCTTAATATTCATCTTATCGTCGAGGTCATGTAAAGATTATGTGTGGTTGAATATGGGGATCATTGGGTCCAATTCCACTATTCTTAAGGATAATCTACAATCACAATTGCTAAATCTAGCATTTCAATAGTGTTGTTAGGGGGTTTGTATGCTTGGATATACCCCTCAATGAGTATCTGATGTCTAAAGACCAAAATTTTGTAACTTAAGCTTTTGGAAATTTATGTTGGGAGATTAAGATGTTGATAAGAACTATGATTTCTGGGTATTATGAGTGTGTGTTGGTTAGTTCAAGTTCACTTCTAGTTGTAGTGAGTATTGATTTGGAATTTTATCATGCTTAAGTGCTAAAGGATTCGTCCGGATGATGGTGTCAAGGTCCTTGATAACATGTTGCAGATATGTGTACGAGCAACTTTGGTGGTTGTTGGGTATCACTTTTGTTGTTAATTAAGTTTACATACAACAATAATTATCACTCGAGTATTGGGATGACTTCATGGAGGCATTGTATGGGAGGATGTGTAGGTATTCAATTGGTTGGTTTGAGGTTGAAAGTGTGAAACCCTTAGGGGGTTGATTTGGTGAAAGATGCTCAAGATAATGTGAGAAACATTCAACCTAAGCTTCTAGCAGCCCAGAGTCGATGGAAAAAGTATACGGGACAAGTATCCCTAGTTATTCGACGACTCATGTACTACTCTACTCTTACCTTAGCCACTTTTTCCTAGTTTCTGACTCAGAGATGAGTGATAGGTAAATTGGTATCTATTGTAACGACTTGTTCCCGTTATTATGGAAAATCCAATAGGGAATGAATTTGAGCTAGAAAACTTTTGAGTAGTGACTTGAAAAATAGTAGCCTAGTCCAGATTTGGATGAAATCTGAGTTAGGCGAGGTCTAGCAAAATATCGTAATGAATGGGGGATCTAATTATGAATTTGATTACATGAATGGATAGACAAGATGTTAAGGAGCCTGTACGGTTTTACGAAATCAATTCGGGCGGGTAGAACTCCCGAAACTAATCTTAGCATGATCGGGTAGTTTTTGAACGTCAGGGTTGAAGGTGTGTTGTGAAATGGGGGTTTGAAACTCTAATTCTGACTCTTTGTCTCCGTGTAATTCTCCAAGGCAAGGACGTTGTGGTGGATTGGGTCCCGCTACGATGGGCCAGTCGCGACTTAAGTCGGGATTAAACCCCAAAAACGTTATTTTTCTACAAGTTTCATTCTTGAGAGCTAAGAGATGAACCAGGGATATTTCTTGAAGGTTTTCCACCTCTTCTAGCACTAAAGGTAAGGATTTTACTCCCCTAATCCATTTTTTGATCAGTAGAACTTAGATTCTTGGTTAATTATTATTAGGGGAGGGGTTTGGACTAAATTTGATGGTGGAAAAAAGCCCTAGCTGCACCTTAGGATCATGAGTTTGGTCTTGGGTTATTGGGTTTGTTATAATCTGGGTAATTAGACCTTAATTAATTGATCCTTGCATTAAATTGTTGTTTGTAGACCTAAAACAAGATGAAAGAATCCGAAAAGGGAAGATTCAAGTGCCTTAGGGGAATTCAAGCTTGGTTTTGAGGTAGGTGATGGTTTGATTTCATGTTTGTGAGATATATGTTGGTAATTTTTTCCTTGTAATGCATGTATGTAGGTAAATGAAGCATTGTTGATCAAACCTAATGAAAAGAGTATGAATGAACAATTGTATGCCATGATTCAACACTTGATTGTATGATTTGAGTATGTACATATGAGTGTGATTGTGATTGTAGTTGTGTTGAATGGATCAGGTGTCATTTTTTGACACACTAACTGGGATCGACTGTCACGCTTCAACACTTACATTGGATTAGGTGTCACGTTCCGGCACATTTATTGGATCGGTGTCATATTCCGGTACACTAATTGGGATCGGGTGACACGTTCCGATACACTAACAGTTTGGGTGTGGGTTCCATGAGAGGACCATTGAATTGTCATATTCACTTGTTATTGAGAATGTGGATTTGTACATTGCTCTTGAAATAATAACTATGCATATATTATGTACATGTCATGTTTACTATGTTGTGACTGCCTATATATGTTTTGCTTAATGGGATAGCCGCGTGATCCTAGCAGTACACTGTGGTTGTGTACTGAAACTGCACTTGCTCGTTCTTTGTTGAGTACAGGGCATCTTCAGGCGGCTATTGATAGACCTTATCTAGGAGATCAGTGATTGAGATCAGATTTCAAGGGTAAGCCAGTTCTTTCAGGCTGCCACAAAATCCTTCATTTTTGTTTAATCCATTCTCTTCGGACTCAGACTATTGTTTAGATGTTTCTTATGCTTAATTTTGGGTTGTACCCATTTTCTTAGACTTGTGGAATTTAGATGTTTTGGTATAATGACTTTCTGGTTCTAAGGGTTAAACTTTCGCATCAATTTGGTTAGTTATTTGTTAAAACATTTGGAGTTTATGAGAACTCTATATAATTTCTGCATTTAAACATGCTTCCGTATCTTTAAATGTTTAGTTTATTGTTGAGTTGCTTAGTTGGGTTGTAGTAATGGTTCTCCCACCGGAGGGTTAGTGTGGGTTCCAATCACGACAGTCTGGTTCGTGACACTCCAACTCAAGCAACAACAAACATTTGGTAATTTGACCTTGGTAGTTACACTAAGAAATACTGATGTACGAACCAGTATGTGTAGCATTCCCGATGATATGTCTTCATTTGTGGTCCTATAAGATACCAATAGAGTATCAATATATCGACGGAGTATCACAGAGGATTAAACTCACTCCTATATGATACCGATATGGTATTAATATACCAACAGAGTGTCACAAAGGATTAATTCATAGTAGTGATGTTGATGTCATGTTGACATCATGTGCGAAATAAGAAAGGAGAAAGTGGGGTAAGCATTTAAATAGGTTGAGTTGCCGGTCCATTAAGCCTCAATAGATGGATAAATTAGCAAACTAGTAAAAAAATTTAACATAATTATTAAAAATATCCATATTTTATAAATATTAGTAAAAATATCAAAATGTCAATATTTTAGAAAATATTGTGTATCTTAATTTAGTTCCTATTTTATCTCACCTTAATTACACGTTTTTCAACTCATTCTCTCTCATATGTTTTTAAAAAATGTATTTTCTCTCTCACTAATTTCTCTCTTCAAGTTCAAATTCTTCTTCATCTTTAAACTTCCGCTTCTCTCTCTTCCGTTATTTTTGTTTTTTTCTTCAGAAGTTGGAAAATATATCTCTAAAGATATTCACAACAATCCCTTTGATTAAGGTATGCATCTTTATCCAATTTTTAGGTTTGTTTACTTATTTTATTTTTGTTTAATTTTTTTTAAAAAAATTGTTTGTAGTTGAGTATTAAATTGACCAATTTCATTTAGGGTTTGAAAACCACAAAATCACTCTCTAATGGCCGAATCTAAGAGGATTACAAGAGGTATTCAACTTAATCAAAAAATATCTAGCGATTTTCCATCCTTTAATCTATGTATTATTCAAGAAATAGCAGATAATGTAGGATCCGCTGCTAAAATGACGAAAGAGAGACGGTCGAAGAGTTGGTGTTTGCATCCTTTTGTATTCTGAATCTTCTAAGAGGTTTCTTAATTTTTGTATTCATTACAGTTTGTTGAGTGGCCTGATATTTTTTTGTATTCTGAATCTTTTTGTTATGTTGTATTTGGTATTCATTACATAATCTGAGTGTTCATTGTTTATTGTATTCTGAATCTAATTGGGTAGTTACACATTTATATTCATTAAAGAAATTGAGTGATCCGGTGTATTTTATATTCTGAATTTGTGTGGTATGTCGTATTTTGTATTTTGAATATTTTTGGTATGTTGTATTTTGTATTATTTAGAGAATTTGGGTGGTTATTTTTTTATTGTATTCTGAATCTAAGTGGGCAGTTACACTTTTGTATTAATTACATAAATTGAGTTTTATGTTATATTATGTATTCTGAATTTAAGTGGTATGTTGTATTTTGGTATTCAATATCAAATTCAGTTTACATATCTTTGTTGAATTTGTATTTATAGGTTTAACCTTGTTTTCATTCTGAATTATTTATTTGTTTCATTTTGTATTTTATTATAGGTAGCATAATCAAGAGCTTGATGCCGGAGTCATTAGTGATAGTGAAGCACCTCCGAGGCATAAACAGGCCTCACATAATTGCGATGATATTGAAACAATTTGAATATAATAATGATTTATTTGTAGTTTGGTTAATCTTGCTTGATTCTAAACTATTTTGTCTAATATACATTTATTTTTTTGTAGTAGTTTATTCTGCAAAGTCGTCATTTTAATCTTATGAAGTTTTGATTTATCATTAAAAAGGTTTGACATATATTATTGTATTTCATTAATTGCATATTTTATATCTCTTCATAGAGTACTAATTATAAATGGTTATGGTTTGAAATAACTAAAACAAGTCGGATTCGTTAGTGATGTTTCAAATACAAATAAAATTTGAGTTGACACAATTATTCCTATACAATTTAATTAGAATTTGAATTCTAATCTAAGACCTAAATTACCAAATTGTAATCTATTTTTGTATTCATTCTGTCTATAATCATCAATAGTTTTTTTTGTATTTCATTTCGCTCATCTTGTATTTAGGTTTCACTTTATATGCCAAAAATATTTCCAGTTATTTAAAAATCTGTGTGCCAAATGATATACCAACAAGGTTTGTATTCAATGTATTTGATTATTTTGAAATTCAATTTCAAAATCATACAACTTTAAAAATATGTATACAATTTGATTCAACACCATTATTTTCTAACACAATTTAATTAAAATTTGAATTCAGAATATAAGACCTAAATTACCATATTTTTAGTTTATTTTTGTATTCATTCTATCTATATTGACATTTTGAAAATTTTCTCAATTATATATGAACAGTTTTTGTATATCGTTTTGCTCATCTTGTATTTTTCACTTTATATACCAAAAAAAAAATTCCAGTTCTTTTAAAATTTGTGTGCCAAATGGTATACCAACATGGTTTGTATTTAATGTATTTCACTTTACAACTTTGTATTTCTTATAATTAGTCTTCATAATTATATACTTTGTATGTTATATTCTACACATCATTAAAGACTAATCAGATCAACACGTTCCTTTTTAAAAATTGATAATGAAACTATGCGGACGTTGCTCTGTGGTTTATTTTTTATTTTGTACCTGATAAGAATTTTAAGTGATACGTTCCTTTTTAAAAATATTTTCTCCCCTAAATTTCTCCTTTTTGTTATTAAACAATTGTATTCTTTCAATTAAAACAAATAATAACAACATAAATAAGATAAATAACAAACTAAAATTTTGAATTTTTTAATAAATATTGAAAGTGTGGCTAAGGAGTCCTATTAAATGCTAAAATATTGACATTTTGAAAATTTCCCCATAATAGATTGGGTTGCATCCATTTTGGTAAATAATTTCCCAAGTGGGTCCATTTTGTATAGTTTTTCCTTACTTTTAGTAGAGTAGTGATATAGAAAGTTTTAATAAAGAAGTAATTAAATTACATTTTAATATTGGGAAAGTTACGTAATTACACGACTTAATATAACATAGATTGTGTTTGGTATGAAGGAAAATATTTTCCATGAAAAATATTTTCCTAAAAAATGTTTTCTTGGAAAATAAGTTGATTTCTAACTTATTTTCTAATGTTTGGTTGGTGAGTGAAAATATTTTTTAGTGTTTGGTTGACGAATGAAAAAACATTTTCCAAAAAATATTTTTTATTTTTGGCTAGAGAGTAGAAAGTATTTTTTAGGAAAATAGTTTTTGAATCGGATACCAATCTCGATAACTGAACCAAGACCCGACCCCGACATTCGAACTAGGACACGACCCCGAAGATTGATTCTCAATCCGACCCTGAGATTTGGCCTAGGATTTGGCCCTGACTTTTCACTCGAGACATGACATTTGAATTGGGATTTGACCTCGTGACCCCGGTCCCGATACTTAAACCTAGACACGACCACGATAATCGATCTGAAACCCGATCCCGACGTTCGACCCAAGACATGACCTCCAACACCTGACACATAACCCTGACCCAACAGCGATACCCCAAAAATATTTTCAAAATAAACTTTGTTAAGAAAATTGAGGGAGTGGGGGGGGGTGGTAGGGGTCGGAGTAGGGTAAAAAAATGAAATGTTTAAAATTTAAAATATTTTTCAAGAACAAATTTTTAATTTTCTTTTTTCGGGGGTGGGGGGTTGGGGTGTGGGGATGGTGGTAGGCGGCTGGTAGGAGGGTCGGGTAGGGGGCTCGTAAGGTGGTCGATTTATGGGTGAAGTAAAACAAATGAAATTTCTAAAATTTGAAATACTTTCAAAAACATTTTTTTAAGAAAACAATTGTGGGGGATGATAAGTGGTTGGGTGGCGTAAAAAAAACTGTAACTTTTAAAATTTGAATTACTTTAAAAAATAAAATTTTAAAATTTTAATTTATTTGGTTTGGTGGGAGATTGAGTCTGGGGCTGGTTTGAAAAATGTTTTCCTTGCCTTTTTCAAGGGAAGTCATTTTTTAAAAAAATTGAGAAAAATAAGTTGATTTAGAAAACATTTTTCAAAATATTTTAAGTCAACCAAACAAGAGAAAATTGGAAAACCAAACACACTCATAATCTCTAAGAATCTCTACCATTTGAATTAATTACAAAAATCCTTTTTTTTCCATCTCCCTTTTAACATCTAGATGCATTACTCCACTTCTATCAGATACATTACAATTTTATTTGGGTACAATGTATCTGGTACAAATGTTATTATTGATACATAGCCCCAATTATTTCAAACCTAAATCAGTATGAATCTGGTTCATAGTAGTGTATCTTATACATAACTTATGTATAGTTGGCTATGTATTGGGCGAAGGAGCAATGTATCCGCAAATTCTGAAAAATCCAAAATTATTGTAATTTGAAAAAAATTCGAAATAGAATGTATGGCACCCAAATTATTGGGATTTTTGTAATTTAATATTTTCCCATAAATGTATATGAAATGTTATTGGTTTGTCAAATCATTGACGCTCACTACTTTTGTGTACAATATTTTCCAGTTGTTTATAACCCATTGTTTTTATTAGAGGTCAAAAATGATAGACACAAGTGTCTTAATACACCAACAAAACATTGTTTCTCCCAATTGCATGTATTCCTGGAAAAGGGCCAAAACCAGGAATACATTGCCCTCTTTTATCCTAAATCTTCATGACTCTTTGTTGAATTTTGCATTTTATATGCGTATATCAAGGTTTGAATCAACAACTATTCATGAATAAACAAAATTCTTAAAATTATTTAAAACACACAATTGTTGAATTTTTAATTCAAATCTACGTATTCATTCATAATTTTGTTGTTCATGTTAAAGATTTTGTTACAGAAGATTGGGGACGATGCCGGAAATAGAATTTGGTATGCACACGGTGAGATCTCATGGGACTAAGGTGGCCAAAAAACACAAATGTGACTGGTTGATTTTACTTGTGCTTGTGGCAATGGATGGATTCTTAAACTACATTCAACCTTTCAATCGTTATACTAACTCAAAAATGTTGGAAGATCTCAAATTTCCTTTCAAGGAACACGATACCATCCCAATGTGGGCAGTTCCTGTATGTATTTACTTCGGAGTTTAACTTATATATATATCAATAGTTTTTTTTTATAACCTATTATAGCGAGTTACATGTCTTATTTTTCAGGTTACTAGCTAACTTCGTTTATTATGGTCTATTTATTTGTAGCTACCTTTAAGTAATGTGATAGCATAAAAGAGTTCTACACATCCAATGGTGTGTTGAAGTTAAACTCTACTACTTTTATGTAGGGGCGTATCTAGAGAGGTGGGAAGGTGTTCGCTCAAACCCCTTGGTAAAAAATTATACTACTGTATATAGGGTAGATTATCTATATATATAAATTGTGAATTCCCTGAACAACGTGCAGAAGGTTAGCTCAATGATTCAAGATATTTGAAATGCACCCTAACATCCAAGGGTTTGATTCTTAGGGATTGTAATATTTTTCAAACACCTTGAGTGAAAATTCTGAACCTGACACGGCTTTTATGGCTTTAAAACTCAATAATTCTCATACCTCCAAATGATTATACCCTTTGTTACATTCTTTTTGTCGTGGTAGAAATGAGTATTCATTTCTAAGGTTTTACCCCATCCTTTTTTTGATAATTTTCCCACTATAACAGATATTTGCAGTAATTCTACCATGCACAGTGTTTCTCATTTACTATCACTACAGGAGGGATGTATATGATTTGCATCATGCCATATTGGGTGAGTTTTATTTGAAGTTTAATAAGGAAAAAACAGTTTTCAATTTTTTGGATTTTCATTGTAGTTAATACTATGAAATTGATGACCTTTTGCTTGTAAATCTAGGCATCATGTATTCTGTTCTAGTGACTGCAGTAATCACCGATAGCATCAAAGATGCTGTTGGTCGTCCACGCCCAAATTTCTTCTATAGATGCTTCCCGGATGGAATCGAGGTGTGTCTCCTTTTCACACTTTAACATAATAATATGGCTTGAACTTCGGATATTCTTTCATGTAGTCCAAAATATGATCCAACTCAAAAAGTCTGTGATTCAACTTATAAGTGGATACTATGTGATTGAGGTCTGTGCTAAGCGCAAAAATTCAACTTTTATTGTTTATGGCAATGGGGGTAATTGGAAAAGACACGTCCTAAGAGTTCGAGAGTTCATGAGATTGTATTGGCTTGCTTTCATCATAGGTCAATATTTTCTCTATGTGTTGTCTGAGAACATATAAAAAGTGTTCATTTTTCTTCTTTTTATACTGTGTGTTATTCTGAGTATGCCATAACATAACAGTTAACTCGAAAAGTGTGACATCAACTCTAATACAAATTTTGCATTAAGATACGTTTTTCAATTCATATGCAGGCCTTTCAACCTAATGGGGATGTTAATTGTCATGGAGACCCTAAAGTTGTGAAAGAAGGATATAAAAGCTTTCCCAGTGGACATACCTCATGTTAGTAGTGTTCATTTATTCTTAGTTTCTTCGTTTTTGTTTGTTTTCTTCTTGTTTATAAGTTTACGCTTGTCAAAATATAGGGTCATTTGCTGGCCTTGCTTTCCTCTCATGGTACTTGTGTGGAAAAGTGAAGGCTTTTGACAGAAGAGGCCATGCTGCAAAACTCTGTATTGTTCTGCTTCCTTTACTCTTTGCTGCATTAGTCGGAATATCTCGGATTGATGACTATTGGCATCACTGGACAGATGTATTCACTGGATCCATTATAGGTTGGTTCAACGTTACTATACAGTGCTAGAATTGATTCACTACTTTGATAAGTTTTCAAACTAACATTGCTTGTAGCTGGCCTTCAAATGAACTAATAATAGTGTGAAAAAACTTTACACTGTCAATGCTCACGCCTTTTAATTATCAAATTCTGACTATGCTATTAAGAGAAATAGTGTAGCTAAACATCTCATTATTTTTTCATACAGGAAGTGTGGTTGCCTCTTTATGCTACCTGCTTTTCTTTCCATTCCCTCATGATATCAATGGTACAACCTCAAGCCTCCAAAAACAGAATGAATCTCTTAGTTCAATGTCAATGATACTAGTTATTTTCTAAATATTGTTCATTTTTCCATGATAACAGGGTGGGCACCTCATGCATCTATCAAAATGAGAGAAAATATTGAATTGCACTCTACATCAATAAGAATTAACACCGTGTAATGCAACGAGAGTACAAGAGGCAACCCTCATTATCCAGGCATGAATAGTAATGCAAGATGTTGATGGCGATGGAAGGAGATACTGAATTCAGATCTCTATAGCCTCGTCAAAAGAGCAAATACATCATCTAAACCTTTGTACTCTTCTTTTAGTTTAGTCTGGCATATGTTGGCTCAGTCTGAAGTCATATCTATTTATCAAAAGAGTTGTACAATATGGAGGGAACAATGTTCATTACCTATTCATTTTCTATGGGGACAAAGAAAAGGCTCAAACTCTTACAAAACATAGTCTTGTTGTACATTTGTATCTACATCTAAATAAGATGAAAGAGATTACTCCTATTGTTGGGTTCCAAAGAATTAGGGCGTCATGTTGAAGCTTACGATTGCAAATAATATTTGAAATAAATTAAATGACAAAAACTTATACTAAAAATATAATACTATTATATAATTTTGTCAATTGGTGTATATATGAGAAAGTAATATAAAGAAAATATTGAAACTGTTGAGAAAAAAATCTCCCCCTAAACAAAACTCTTAAATGACTACATTCTGGATGTTATTATGTTCTTTTGGTATGAGAAGAGAGGTGTTTAAAACTTTTCCTAAGAAAAGGAATAACAAATATGACAAAATTATATTTTCCTAGTAGAAAATAACAAAATCAATTATGATAATGCTAATATGGTAAGAAAACAAGGATAAAACCTTACTATCTAGGTACAAATGTAAGATCACTAAAGATAAATCAGCTTCTTGACCAAGCAAGGGCATGAACTATCTGTTGGCTTCTCTAAGGCAATTTCAAAAAGCTGAAAATTATGTGGTGGAAGAATTTGTTTAGTTTTCTAACAACTTAAAAAAAAATATAGGCAAAAGGTAAAATTTGCCCCCTAAACTTGTACCCAAAAGTCATTTACATACTTTAACTAATGGGGCGACCTATTACACACCTTAAGTACATAAAAGTGTATTTATTTCCCCCTTCCGTCACCCAACCCAGGACATTATGCATAGAATGAGAGCCACTCGCCTCCTAGTGAAGCCACGTAGTAAAAAACCCCAATCCGATTTATTTGACCCAAACCCGTTTCTTTACACCCAAACCCGATTCTTTTCACCCAAATCCATTTTATTTTACCCTAGTCCATTTATTTCACCCACCCGTTTCTTTTCTCTAAGAACACCAAAATCTAATCGTAAATTTCGTCTGTAAATCCTAATTTTAGCTAAAGATTTCTTCGATTCTGTAGTGTTTCTCCCTTTTCTTGGACTTGGCCAATTTATTTTTCCATTTCTTTTCAACTGCTTTCATCTTCTTCAAATCATCATCAAAATTGTCCATTTTTTACTCTATCTTGTTCATATCTATTTTGTTTTCCACAGATTTGGTCGACTTAGTAGGCTTGTTGATTTCCTTATTTCAACTTTTCGAGAAGATTCAACACTATGTTCAAGCTCAGCAATTCTTCCCAACAACTTGGGAATCAAACAACTAAAAATTTAAAAAATTACGAAATAGATAGAAACAAATCAAAATGAAAAAGAGAGGAATGAATCAAAATGGAAAAGAGATGAATGAATAATAATGAAAAAGAGTTATCTTTGATTCAAAAGAAGGAATTTTGAACTATGTTTGAATTTAGGGTTCTTGATTCAGATTTTTGGGTGAAAATTTAGGGTTCTTGTTTATTAGGGTCGGGTGGGTGGGTTATAAGAAGAGAATGAGAATATAACCGTTGGGTTGGGTTTTTTAAATTAAAAAAATAAATAAAAATGACTTTATTAGCGTGTTGATGCGCTCAACTATGTGGAGCGAAACGCGCCCTGAGTTGGGTGACGAAAGGGGGAAATAAATACACTTTTATGTACTTAAGGTGTGTAATAGGTCGTCCCATTAGTTAAAGTGTGTAAATGACTTTTGAGTACAAGCTTAGGGGGCAATTTATGCCTTTTGCGAAATAAATAGTATGGTGATCAACGCACATCTTTGACAACTTTTTATATGTGATGCTTATACCAACTCCTCAGTAGTTAGTTGGGCTGAAATAGGCTAAAAAGAGGGTCAAAATATAATCCGTCCATTTCTTATTTAGTTTTAGTTGATTTTAAAAAAAATATATTTTAGTACTTAATAAAATTATTATTTTGTTGTATAATGAGAGAAAAATATAAGAATACTAAACACGAAAGGAAGAAAATGATATGGAAAATCGAATGTAGAGAGTATTATTTTTGTTCTCTTCATATGTGTCTTTCAAAAGGGTGAAGAATACACTTTTATAGGATGTACAATTCATCCGCTTACAACCTTTAAAAAATGTGTTAGTACTATATTTAAGAAATATATTAAATAGATACGTTAGGGAGTTAATTGAATGAAATATCCACAGTTGAATGAATTCATAACACTTTTCCTTGGATGTTTATAGATAATGTGTCTCGTTAAATCTTATTAGAAAAAAACCTAGTGAAGAAAAAAAGTACACATATCTTGTAATACGGCACGAGTATTGCCTCATTAAAAACCTTATCAGGAAAATCCAGTAGGACAAAACCTTAATTAAGGGAAAAAGAATACTTTGTGTATTTTACTCCTCTTGATGAAAATTTTATTTGATATCTCGGAGACGACAATTCCAGTCTTGTATCTTAGCTTCTCAAATGTTGACATTGACAGTGTCTTAGTGAACAAAACTAAAATATTATCACTCGAACGAATATGTTGAACATCTACCTCACTATTTTGTTGAAGATCATGTGTGAAAAAGAGCTTAGGTGATATATGTTTTGTTTGGTCTCCTTTGATATATCCTTCCTTCAATTGAGATATGCAAGAATCATTATTTTTATATAATATTATTGAAATCTTTGTTTACACAGAAAGACCACATAATTGCAAAATATGTTGAGTCATTGATATCAACCATACACACTTTCGATTAACTTTATGAATGACTATTATTTTTGCATGATTTGAAGAAGTGAGAACTATTGTTTACTTCATTGATAGTCATGATATCTGTTGAAACCCAATTTTATACCTCCACAATATAAATTAACCATCAAGCTTCATAAATTTCAAAAACGATTTGAAATAATTGACTTTATAAAATTCAAAATATATTTCAAGTTATTTTAAATAGTTGTCACTTTTTTTTATAATTTTAAAACAATATATATGTTTTATATAATTTTATATATAATTAGTATAGTTTATGAATATTCGAAAACCGTCTCAAAAAGATTTTGTTAAATATTTGATTAATTAGTTTAGTTATATAATAGTTTATATTTTAAATTATTTAGTCTATAATTAAGTTAATTATTTTATTTCATTAAGAGTAAGAAGCTCATTAATTAATTTATATTAATTCGTCCTCTCTAATTTCTACCCGAATTTATTAAACTAATTCAATTTGGTTAGATCTTTAACTTTGTTAGGCTATAACAACAATCCTTTAGCCCATTTTTGATTTTAGAAACCCAAACACAATTCCCTCGATTCCCAGACCCAATAGCAATTTATTTCAACCCATTTCCAATTCTTTACAGGCAACTTTCCAATCCCATCCCATTCAACCAACAATACATACAACATCAGTAGTGTACATTATACCAAAATGACCCATGCGTGTTTCTTCTTTTTCTCCACTGTGAACGCAGCAGCCCAGTGAGCAGAACCCGAATCCAGACGCGAATCCGACCCAAATCGATCTCGCGTCCCTCTCCTCTCTCCCTTATCCTTCCGTACGAAGAATATTCTCAATCGATCCAGGTGTTTGCATCTCAATGCCTCCATCGTCCTTCCTCCCAAGATCGGACGACCTCCATTATTAATCCGTTAGAAGTTTGTACTAATTCCAGCTGGTTGAATCTTATTCAAAGGGAATTCAAATTTCAAATTTCAAAAATCAAATCCATTCAAAATCCTCCCGTTTTCCCCCAATTTTCGGCCCTCAAATTCCTCTATAAATAACCCCATCTTCTTCTTCTTTGTTAAAGGTGGGGAAAAAGTGGGAGACATAGAAGAGAAGCAGAGAAAGATATTAATTTATGAGTGACTTAGATAGTAAAAGAGTTTTAAGGTGCGAGTTTTTTTGAAGTTTTACTCTTGAAGCTTGTATCCAAGCTTTTCGGCAAAGTCTCGTGTGGTGTTGGAGGTCAGTCGTCTCCAACTTGTTGTTGTCCCAGTCGCTGCCCGAAGAAAGGTAATGCTTCCTCCTTCATAATATTCTCCTCGTCTCTTCTTCTATTTCGATGTGATATTTTCCAATGTCGTAAAATTCACTTTCTGTGGTAGTTTGCGGCTAGATGGCATTGGGTGGCTGATGTGTGAGATATGATATATGTATGTCCTTAATCGTTTTCCATGATTCAGTCTTATTGACTTGAGTTTTAGTCGTTGTGCATCTAGTGCTGTTGTTTTTCTGTTTCCTTTGGTTGAGTTTGTTTTTATTTTGGTGTTAATCTTTACTCTCGAAGATTGCCGGAATGTGGTCGAATCTGTACTCTTTGTTTTCGTTGTCTTAAGCATCAAGGGCTCAGTTGTTTGGCTGCTGTTAATGGCGTTTTTCTTTTCAAAAACAGGGTAGAATCTTAAAGCTAGTCGATATGGAGTATATGTGTGACATTATTTATTGTTTGTGGGAGGCAGTAGCTTGTTCTTCATCCATCTTCTAAGCTCTTGTTTGTCTTATCGCTTAGAGTATCATGCTTGATTCAATTTTGTGCATTCATGTTGTTTAAGTGTCCGTATACTTGTTGTCGGCCTATTTCTCAAGATTTAGATTTCTCTTAACCTCATTTGTTCATGTTAGATTCGGTGATATCGATTCCAATCATGAGAAGCATTGTTTTGCCCATTCTGTTTTTTGTTGGTCATAGCTTGTTGTTTCAGATTATTTAGTGTATTTCTCGGTATTGCTTCAGTTCTGTTTTGCTCTATTAATGCAGTATCATCTCTTGCTATCTTTTATGATCGAGTCTAATGTTAGAATTAGTTAACTGAGTCCCTTACCCTTTTTCTTGATAAATTGCAGCATAGATTTTTTAGCATATGATTTTGTTAGTTAGATTATATTAGTTTTATTTCTCTCATTTTGCTTACATAATAGTTTTTCTTAAGCATAGAATGCATGTTCTCCTATTAGTAGATTAGATCGTCTTCTAAGTTATCTATTTTGGTCCTTTCTTTAAAAAAAAAATTGTATTAAAGATTTGTTGGCAGAAACTTAGTTTACAATTCTATTTGTGTCGACTTTAAAGTGAGTTCATCGCAGTTGTGTTAATTATCTAAGTTTGGGTCAATCATAATATCTTCCCTTGGAGATTTGTTTTGTTTCATTTATTTTTCTCTTCCATGAGATTCCTACCAGTCCTTCTTGCATTTTTTTTTGTATCAATATATAGTTAATGGCTGCTTTATTTAGTTATTGATTTTAACAATCCTAACTCCTTATTATCCTCTGTTTGCATGTGAAATCTATCCGAGTTCACCATGAACTCCTATTTTTCTTTCCCCGCATTTTGAGAGATCCATAAAGGCTCAAACCCTTTCCTTGGAGTCGGACAGTCTTTTGAATCGATGAACAAATCAAAATCGGGATGAAACACATGCTGGAAAAAATGAATTGTATACGTCCGTATACATATAATATACAGGAACAGGGGCTGATATACATCAGTATAAAAATGTATACAAAAACTGTATACAATTCTGGGAAACTCGAAAATGGGCTTCAAGCCCAAGATCTTTGTTGCCAACAGGTTCAGGTAGCAGAAAATGGGCCAAAGCCCAATGAAAATACAGCAGGCCCAAAAATGATAAGGAGCTATTTTTTTTATAAGATGGGCCAAAACCTATCACTGTTGACAAACTTTAGATAATAGGACAGGGATAAAAGTGTTGGCAAGCCCAATTTCGAATTTGGGCAAAAAGCCCAAGTTCAATATTCTCTCCCTTTTCCTCTTTATTTATTTGTCATTGAATTAACTAACATCTTTATTTGATTTTGATTTAATTTAATTAATTCCAAAAAGATAGTCATTTCTCTTTTATATTTAAATTAATATATTATATTTATTACTTCGTTTTATTTCATTTTATAAGAAATATGAATCATGAGTTACTTTTTTCCTAAAAAATTCCCTTCAACTTATTTCCTTCTAAATAAAAAATGGTTTCTTATTACTTAATTATTATTTTTAAGTTAGTAAAATGTTTTAGTCAAATCGCCGGTCAATCGCAAGTTAGCGGACATTTCGAGGGCCTAACACCTTTTCGGAATGTACATTGAACTCCAAATCTTTTTATTTTCAATTGATTTTATCTGTTTAAATCTTTTGAAAACCTTAAGCTTTTTCTTGATTTTTCATTAAAAAATTAAGTGGCTACTCTGTTTCTTTTGGAAAATCGATTTCTCTTTAAAACATAAGTTTAGTCAAATTTTCGAAACAAGTTCATTTTTATTTTATTTTGTCGAGTAAAATAGAAATGGCGACTCCGCTAAGGATTTACTTAAGTTCTAACCATGAGATTTGACTATTTGACTAATTGTTATTAATTTTTGAATTGCTTATATGTGCTTAATGTGTTTAAATTGTTATAACTGTCATTGCATTCATGACATTTTTTGTTGTATGTATAATATATTAAGGACGGTTTCTGCATAATCGCACCCAGACTTTATATACTCTACCCTTTTTCGAAATGATTGTCAATTTATCGGTATGTCATGCGTCCAATGGTTGTCGTGAGTTCCAGCCTAAGTTGCCACTTGAGTTCCCGGTCTTTCAAAAGCCACTCTTAGTCAACTAGCGTAGAGCGAAATCAAATCCCAAATTTAACGCATTTTGAACTAAGTTGACCCAATACCTAAGGCGTGTTGAGCCCATTAGAAGCCCACCTTGAGTTTATTTGGTCCATTGGTCAATAAAAAGACAATCATACTTGTGTGTTTAAATTTGAAGGATGTTTATGTCATTTGACAGAACATTGTCTCTTGGGATTGGGAGTTTAATAGTTTGTTCGAGTTAAAGAATGATCAAATTATCATTGTCAACAAAAGCGTGGACATTCAGAGATGACAAAAATTAAGAACGAAGGATTTTTCCTTGGAAGCGTAGTTAGGATTGTACCCCTGCGCGGGACTTATATTTTGTATCCCATTACCCCTATTATGTATCCTCATTCAGTTTATTCGTAAAACTTGTATAAATTTGGGTTTTGGTGCAATGAAATGTTTCAAATGACGTTATACATTCTTCAAATCGTTAGGCCTACCCTTGGCATAAAAGGGTCACATATTTGTTTAGAACGCGCAATATCTGCTTATGTGTTATAACTGTTTGTGTGAATATGTTGTTTTATTTGGATATATTCTAGCTCACTCCTCCTTGAATCATTTTTTAGAACTCCTAAGCATAAATATCAAGTCATTATCAAAAGTGCGTTCAAATACTCTTTGAGTCTTTAGTTTCCCAACAAAATTCAAACTTCATTTTTCAAATCTTACTTTCTCATTTCACAAAAAAGGTAACCATTTATCTCAAATCGAAAAGAGATTCAAGGGTCGAACTACGTAGGACTTGAATTCTCTCCCATGAGATACGTAGGTAGCCTTTCAAGGTTCGGTCTCCATTTTTGATAAATTCTATCTTTTCCAACTCTTACAAAGAAATTAGAGTTATATTTCAATCGAAAATCAGAAGTACGATAATACGATTGACTTTGTCTCGACTCAAGTCGACATTTCTGATTCACTAAGGTCAGAATCAAATAGACAAATTCCTGTCTATTTAGTCATTTCTTTATATATGTAGGCTAGTTTATCGTCAAATAAAGCAACGCTTATGTGTTTACAATAATGTATGTGATATTTTGTATTATTTATCATCGACACAGACTAACACATTTGCCTTTGAGTTGTTTTTCTTTGTTAGGTACTCAAAACTGATATGTGTTAAGAAAATGACTGAACATTCGTACTTCACAAGGTCCAAAGACCCTAAATATTCCTTCTCTGACCAATATTTGGCAAAGGGAAAAGAAAAAGTGGTTGAAAATGATGAGAACACTGATTTGACCAAAATTATTGTGGATGACCCTATCATTGAACAAAACAAGTTGATTGCACAATTGTTCCAACAGATTACTGAAATGAGGGCTGAAATAGATAAGACCAGAGATTTGACAAATATGGCTATCATTGCCAACATTCCTACTCCAGACAACAAAAGACCTCCAGTCCATTTTCCTACTTCGGATCCAAAGCCTCTCATTATTGACTTAACCACCCTTAACCCATATCATGCTAGCTCTTCACACCAAAAGTTACCTACTCCTCAAAATTCAAATACCAAGAATCTCCAGAATTTTCCTCCCAGTCATCAAATTCCTACCCAAATTTCTCAAGACCCACCTATCACTCAACCCATACCTCTAAAAACGCATTTCATCTTCCAATATCGCCTGAATTGTACCCCCCTTTTTACCACACATTTTGGACCCTATCATTATGAGAAGAAGGAGAAGGAGTGGAAGGTCATAAGTGGAAAGGTTGAGCAAAGGATCAGAGAGGATGTCATGAAAGCAATGAAGGACGTTCAGTACACCCCATACATTGTGGGGTTGAATTATGATGATTTGTGTCGCCATCCACATTTGGAGCTTCCAGAAGGTTTTAAAGTACCAAAGTTTGATACATTTAGTGGAGTTGAGAATCCTTTGACTCATTTGAGGGCTTATTGTGATCAACTCATTGGAGTTGGGAAAGATGAGGCTTTGTTGATGTGACTCTTTAGTCGAAGTCTAAAAGGAGAAGCATTGGAATGGTTTATTTCTAAAGAAATCAAGCAGTGGCCAAGTTGGAATGCTTTGGCTAAAGACTTCATTAAAAGGTTTGGTTACAATGTAAAATTCATTCCCGATCGATACTCTTTGGAGAGAATCAAATAGAATTCTACTTAAAGTTATCAAGAGTATGCCTACCGTTGGAGAAGAGAGGTTGTAAGGGTTAGGCCTCCCATGACCGAAAAAGAGATTATAGAAGTCTTCGTGCGCATTCAAGAGCTGGAGTACTACAATAGGGTGTTTTTCATTTTAGGAGGAAAATTCAGTGAGATAGTCAAAATTGGTGAAGCTATTGAAGACGGTCTCAAAACCAGAAAAATCATTTGAATGACTCCCCAAAATGAATCCTCGGGGCCATTAAGAAGGAATAGGGAAGATGTTTCCTCTATCTCATTTGAATCGAGCCAAAAATCAAAGAGGCATGCCAGTCTCAATGGTTGAAAGCCTTTACCATCCAAAACCTACCCTTTAGCTCCACAAAATCTTTACCCCATCAAACCAAATTACCAAACTCCACCAAATCATCCAAATTACCAAGCTCTATTGCCAAATTACCCAAATGTCTCTCCTAGCTACCGAGCTCCACAATACTCAAATATCCAAACACCAGCACCTACTCGCCAAAATCCTCCAAGTTACCGCCAAGTACCTACATCTTCACGAAATAATTACAATCTTTCTTGTCAGGAGTTTTTGAAGAAACCTTCTCGAGTCTTTACTCCTATGGTTGAAAGTCGAACCCAACTCTTTGAGAGATTGAAAGTGGTTGGTCAGATACGAACAATTGATCCAAAAATGTCAATGTCAATTCCAGACTTTATAGGCCCGATCATCATTGTGCTTACCATTCAGGAGGTGCTGGGCATACCACTGAGGATTGCATCAACTTAAATCATAAAATTCAAGACTTGATTGATCAAAGAATGATCACTCTTCGAATTGCCACTTCCAATGCCAATGGTAATTCACTGCTGAATCGTGGAGGATTCACTATTACCATGATCGACCAAAAGTTTCAAGCACCTCCCCTTCAAAATGCTTCAAATTATTTCCAAGTACCTCCCCCTCAACAAGGCCATTATGATCCTCCTCGTCCAAGATTCAAGAAGAAACCTACTCGAAATTTTATGCCGCTCATTAAAAGTCGAACAAAGTTGTTTGAGCGATTAACTGTGGCAAATTTTATTAATCCAATTAGGCCCACGCCTGTTGATACTAGCTTCCAATTTTAACGAGCTGATCAAAGGTGTGCGTATCATTCCAACAGTGTTGGGCATGATACTGAAGACTGTATTAATTTAAAGAACAAGATCCAGGACTTGATCGACCAGAAAGTGGTCAGGACCACTACACCCAACATCAACAGTAATTCTCTACCGAACTATGGAAGTGCCACTATCAATATAATAGAGACGGAGGATGAGTGGTGCATGCATGGTAAAGGGGATAAATCCAACTGGTCCTGAAAACCTTGAGAAAGTTGTAGCTTCTCCGAGCATAAGTGAGAAACTCAATTTTACGAGCATGACACCCCATCAAGATTTTGCTTCCGTGTCAAGATAGGGTCAGAACAAGAAGGGGATTAATCATGTTCCGCCAAAGTCATTGCCTCATTTATGCCAGTCCTTTATGGTAGAGGAATATGCCAATGATAACGGTCTTGGAGAAGGAATTGGGGATCTTTTTGAAGAAGGTGATACTGCGCCCAAGAGGATGATCGAGACACCAGGCATACGAGATGCCGAGCCAATAGAGCAAGTTCTTAATTGGACTTCCACTCTGCTCTTGATAGACGAAGATGAATTTTATGCTATTTCTAAAATCGGTGGTAGCCCAAAAGAGGTCTGAGACCTACCCTTTATGCAATTTTACTTGTTTAAGTTGTAATTTTTCTCGTAATGTTTTGAAAAAGGCAAAATGACTCATGGTAATGGCCAAAGTTCGTATTTCCTTGTTTTCAATGAAAGCCTCTTCTATTGTGATTTTTTTTTTTTGCTTGCTTTATTTTTCTATCTAACCGTCTTTGTTTTTTGTTTTAGTAAAAATATTTTTTTTAAAACTTGTCAATATCATGTCATGTGACAAATTGAATGAACAAAGTGAGCTTGAAGAGTACGACGAAGAGATCATGATATTTGAACACCTTGTCAACGATTTGGAAACAGTTTGAGACTCAGGGTAAGTCGAATCTAGATGAGACAGAAACTGTAAATCTAGAAAAGGATGAATGTGTCAAAGAAGTCACAATTCGGGTCCATATGAAAAAAGTTCAGAAAAGAGAACTCAACAGTTTACTTAGAAGATACATCGATGCATTTGTTTGATCAAATGTTGTGGTTGAACATAGACATTCATCTCAAGTTGTCAATCGACTCAGATACTGTCAAGAGCTATTATATTCGAAGATTCGGAGTTTCTTTTATTTCTTTCCCTGTAATCGCATCGCTTATTTGTAATCGTCGTATGTTCTGTAGTTAGAAAATTATCTTTTGTAATGAACTACGTCTGACCTGAATTATCAAGAATGAGATACGTAGGTGGCCTGTGTCGGCCTCAGTCGTTTCCTTATCAAATTTTATTTTTCGTTAATCCTCGAGAGGGGAACTACGTTTGACCTGATTTCTGCCTCAACTGGATACGTAGGCGCCACAACGTATCAATCATATCTCCCATATGATTTTTATTTTTCTTTACAATAGAAACTGGGACAGAATTTTTGAGAGGGACTCAAAAATTCTCAAGAAGAGGATCTCTACAACAAGTCAAGACTAAAGATACATTGAGAATCGCAACTGGGATAGAATTTTTGAGAGGGCCTAAAATATTCTACAAGTCATATTTCAACAGTTCGAGATACCCCAAGACATCTAACTGGGAAAGAAATTTTTTAGGATGGCCTCAAAAATTCCTTCAAGCATCACTAGAAGGTTTTAGTAAATTTCAAATATATTGAGCATATTAGAAGTTTAAAGCTAACTTCAAATGATCTCTGACATCGTTAAAGTTCAAAGTCAACTACAACAATCTTAGACGTATAGGGATTTTAGAGTAGATTGCAAAACCTTTCAATTATAGTAGATTTCTGGAGGACCGTGTCAGAAATTTCCCAAGCTTTAAGAATTTTTGAATTCTCCAGAACAAGCTATCGGATACACCGAAAGGACGTTCATTTTTGCTATGCATGACATTACATTGGACAGTGATTTTTGAAAATCCTCTTTTTAGGCTTTTGATATGTTAAATATTTTGTATAATTTCATTTTATGTCTATCGAGAAGCAAGAGATCGGAGTGATCAACCGAAGATAGCAAGACAAGGAGCAAGCAATTGAAGAACTCAACACAGATCAGTTTGTTTTAAAAACTAATAATTTTTCTGTGGATGCAGGTCTATAAGTTTGCCTCAAGACCATCATATTCCTCCATTCAATGAATATGGAGAAGTCAAAAGGGAGAGGAGCTCTCCAAAATTGACAACTTTTCTGTGAATGCAAGAAAGTCAGTGAAGTTTTTCAGAAGAAAAGAAACAATTCAAATTATGAATAACGACACCTCGTTCAAATCTCCAGCAAAGCATAAGCAAGTGAAAACATCGCTCTCAAGATGAACAAACATCTACCGTAACATCAAATACATTTTTCAGCATCAAGAACATTTGAAGGATATTTACAAAGCACGTCGATATCAGACGCGGTAATGGGAATTACCCAGAAGGACATTTTGCAGTATTATCAAATGAGATAGTACCACCACTTAGAGGGACATCCTCGTCATTTTATCGATGGATTATCAACATGATATTGTCAATGGATCATCAATGAAGGATCATTATCCTATCAATATAGCATCAATACTACCACCCAGATGGACACCATCGTCATTTTATCGATGGAATATCATCATCCTGCCAATGGATCAACATCATCCTACTAATGGATCATCAACGAAGCATCATCATCCTATCAATGGATCAACATCATCCCACTAATAGATCATCAACGAAGCATCATCATCCTATCAATGGATCAACATCATCCTGCCAATGGATCAACATCATCCTACCAATGGATCATTAACAAAGCATCATCATCCTATCAATGGATCAACATCATCCTACCAATGGATCATCAACGAAGCATCATCATCCTATCAATGGAGCATCAACATCATTCTGCCGATAGATCATCAATGAAGAATCATCATCCTATCAATGAAGCATCAACGTCATCACCTAGAGGAACATCAATATCATCCTACCAATGGAGCATCATCACCCTATCAATGAAGCATCATCATCAATATAGCACTGACGAGAAAGTCATCATCAGTATAGCATCATATCAAGTCATCATCTACTGCGTCAAAACCGACGGAGGCTGAAGTCAGAAAATTTGCCAAATACAGTGCAAATGACTTCAGAAAAGATGCAGCACAATGTGGAAATTTTCCTTAGCGCAAGTTGAGGAGCGAATATTCATCGAGCCTTCCACATCGTTACAGTTGGATAATCATCGAGTCATCCACCTCGTTACAGTTGGATAATCATCGAGTGATCCACCTTGTTACAGTTGGAATATTATCGAGCCATCCACCTCGTTACAGTTGGATAATTATCGAGCCATCCACCTTGTTATAGTTGGACTATTATCGAGTTATCCACTTCGTTATAGTTGAATAATCATCGAACCATCCACCTCGTTATAGTTGGATAATATTGAGTCATCTAGCTCGTTGCAGAGATCACCGGAGTTTGCCATGCAAAAAACAAGCAACGGCATCTCCAAATCCTCAGCAAATCATGAGTTGTAATGGACATACTGTGTTCGAAAGCGGTATCCATTATCTTTTACTCTCAATACTTCTTTGTTTTCTTATCTAGTTGAAAAAGATGTTTATGCCTATCCATTTAAGATATACTCATTTGTTATATGAATGATCTTTCTTTATTTTTTTACTCAAACCATTAGAAAAAGCGGCACTATGTCTATTGATCATTTACTTTGAGTGTGCAGATATATACTGAACATACTTATGTGACATCTTTCACAGCAAGAGTAATTGAAAAGCATCGTAAGAGATGCTACCATTTTTTCCAATTATAGTTTCTACTTACAAGTTTATTTCAATCTTTGTCGAGAGCATCTAAGAGGATAAATTCTCAACCACAGGTGCGGACGACATTAACAAGGATGCAGCATAACGTGGAACTTTTTCTTAGCAGCGAACTGGGACATAGTCCAAAGAGGAGTATCAACCTCTTAGGACGCGAGCTGAGGAGCGACTTCCACCACAATCAAACCACACCCCTATTAGAAGGCATGTGGGTTTTTCTTGGAGTTTTTTTAGTTTCAGTTTCGCATCTAGAAACTTTTCACTCTCGTCGGATGCAACTTTCCAATCCGGGTGACAATACACCAAGAACTTTGGAAATTATGTCCGTGTAAGTTCTTAATTATGGGTGTGAAGTGCACCACATTCATGGCTAAGAGGTTGCAAGCCTCTTTTCATACTCGACTTATTTGTCACTCTTCCAAAACCAAAAGTTATCTTAGCATACCAGATTTCCTTTTCAATCGATCAAGTTTGAACTACAAACAGCCTGATTCCTAAGGTTTAGGGGATATGTAGGTGGGATCAATGTTGAAAACTCAGCTGTATTCTGATGTGTGCTCTTAATTCTTATTCTCGAGCACTCTGGTCCCTTCATAATTCGATATCGAGATAGCTTTTGAATTCTTTCAAAATCGTGCGTTAAAGTCAAGCGTATCGAACTACAAGTGGCCTGAATTCTCATATAGCCTGAGATATGTTGGAAACCTATTTCTGGGGTTCGACCATAATTCCTAAAGTTCATACCAAAATCCCTTTTCTAAAGGACAAAGATGTGGTCGGTCAAAATTGGATTCGTCAATTTCATTTGCCTCGAATTTCTTTCATCAATCCAAGTCAAACGAGGGACGGTTGTTGACACCCAATTTTGGACCTCCACAATATAAATTAACCATCAAGCTTCATAAATTTCAAAACGATTTGAAATAATTGACTTTATAAAATTCAAAATATATTCCAAGTTATTTTAAATAGTTGTCACTTTTTTTTATAATTTCAAAACAATATATATGTTTTATATAATTTTGTATATAATTAGTATAGTTTATGAATATTCGAAAATAGTCTCAAAAATATTTTATTAAATATTTGGTTAATTAGTTTAGTTATATAATAGTTTATATTTTAAATTATTTAGTCTATAATTAAGTTAATTATTTTATTTCGTTAAGAGTAAGAAGTTCATTAATTAATTTATATTAATTCGTCCTATCTAATTTCTTGCCGAATTTATTAAACTAATTCAATTTGGTTAGATCTTTAACTTTGTTTGGCTATAACAACAATCCTTTAGCCTATTTTTTATTTTAGAAACTCATACCCAATTCCCTCAATTCCCAGACCAAATAGCAATTTATTTCAGCCCATTTCCAATTCTTTACAGGCAACTTTCCAATCCCAACCCATTCAACAAACAATACATACAATAGCAGTAGCGTACAATATACCAAAACGACCCCTGTGTGTTTCTTCTTCTTCTCCACTGTGAACGAAACAGTCCAGTGAGCAAAACCCGAATCCAGACGCGAACCCGATCCAAATCGAGCCTGAGTCCCTCTCCTCTCTCCCTTATCCTTCCGTACTAAGAATATTCTCAATCGAGCCAGGTGTTTGCATCTCGGCGCCTCCATCGTCATTTCTCCCAGGATCGAACGGCCTCCATTATCAATCCGTTCGAAGTTTGTACTAATTCCAGCTGGTTAAATCTTATTTAAAGGGAATTCGAATTTCAAATTTTAAATTCATCCAAAATCCTCCTGTTTCCCCCCATTTTTCGGCCCTCAAATTCCTCTATAAATAACCTCTCTTCTTCTTCTTTGTTAAAGCTGAGGAAAAAGTGGGAGAGATAGAAGAGAAGCAGAGAGAAATATTGATTTATGAATCGACTTAGATAGTAAAAGAGTTTTAAGGTGCGAGTTTTTTAGAAGTTTTGCTCTTGAAGCTTGCATCCAAGCTTTTCGGCAAAGTCTCGTGTGGTAGTGGAGGTCAGTCGTCTCAAAATCATTGTTGTCCCAGTCGCTGCCCAAAGAAAGGTAATGCTTCCTCCTTCATAATATTCTCCTCGTCTCTTCTTCTATTTCGATATGAAGTTTTCCAATGTCGTAAAATTCACTTTCTGTGGTAGTTTGCGGCTAGATGGCATTGGGTGGCTGATGTGTGAGATATGATATATGTATGTCCTTAATCGTTTTCCATGATTCAGTCTTATTGACTTGAGTTTTAGTCGTTGTGCATCTAGTGCTGTTGTTTTTCTGTTTCCTTTGGTTGAGTTTATTTTTATTTTGGTGTTAATCTTTACTCTCGAAGATTGCCGGAATGTGGTCGAATCTGTACTCTTTGTTTTCGTTGTCTTAAGCATCAAGGGCTCAGTTGTTTGGCTGCTGTTAATGGCGTTTTTCTTTTCAAAAACAGGGTAGAATCTTAAAGCTAGTCGATATGGAGTTTATATGTGACATTATTTATTGTTTGTGGGAGGCAGTAACTTGTTCTTCCTCCATCTTCTAAGCTCCTATTTGTCTTATTGCTTAGAGTATCATGCTTGATTCAATTATGTGCATTCATGTTGTTTAAGTGTCCGTATACTTGTTGTCGGCCTATTTCTCAAGATTTAGATTTCTCTTAACCTCATTTGTTCATGTTAGATTCGGTGATATCGATTCCAATCATGAGAAGCGTTGTTTTACCCATTCTGATTTTTGTTGGTCATTGCTTGTTGTTTCAGATTATTTAGTGTATTTCTCGATATTGTTTCAGTTCTGTTTTGCTATATTGTTTCAGTTCAGCTTTGCTCTGTTATTACAGTATCATTTCTTGCTAATCTTTTATGATCGAGTCTAATGTTAGGATTAATTAACTGAGTCCCTTACCCCTTTTCTTGATAAATTGGAGCATAGAATTTTTAGCATATGGTTTTGTTAGTTAGATTATATTAGTTTTATATCTCTCATTTAGCATACATAATAGTTTTTCTTCACCATAGAATGCATGTTCTCCGATTAGTAGATTAGATCGTCTTCTAAGTTATATATTTTGGCCCTTTCTTCAAAAAAAAATTTTGTATTAAAGATTTGTTGGCAGCAACTTAGTTTACAATTTTGTTTATCTCAACTTTAAAGTGAGTTCATCGCAGTTGTGTTAATTATCTAAGTTTGGGTCAATCATAATTTCTTCCCTTGGAGATTTGTTTGGTTTCATTTATTTTTCTCTTCCATGAGATTCCTACCAGTCCTTCTTGCAATTTTTTTTTTGTATCAATTTATAGTTAATGGCTGCTTTATTTAGTTATTGATTTTAACGATCCTAACTCCTTATTATCCTATGTTTGCATGTGAAATCTATTCGAGTTCGTCATGAACTCCTATTTTTCTTTCTCCACATTTCGAGAGATCCATAAAGGCTCAAACTCTTTCCTTCGAGTTGGCCACCCTTTGGAATCGATGAACAGGTCAAAATCGGGATGAAACACATGCTGAAAAAGAAGAAGATTGTATACGTCTGTATACATATAATATACAGGAACAGGGGCTGATATACATCAGTATAAAAATGTATACAAAAACTGTATACAATTCTGGGAAACTCGAAAATGGGTTTCAACCCCAAGATTTTTGTTGCCAGCAGGTCCAGGTAGCAGAAAATAGGCCAAAGCCCAATGAAATTACAGCAGGCCCAAAAATGATAATGAGCTATTTATTTTTTATGAGATGGGCCAAAACCTATCACTGTTGATAAACTTTAGATAATAGGACAGGGATAAAAGTGTGCCAATTTTGAATTTGGACAAAAAGCTCAAGTTCAATATTCTCTCCCTTTTCCTTTTTATTTATTTGTCATTGAATTAACTAACATCTTTATTTGATTTTGATTTAATTTAATTAATTTCCAAAAGATAGTCATTTCTCTTTTTATATTCAAATTAATATATTATATTTATTACTTTGTTTTATTTCATTTTATAAGACATATGAATCATGAGTTACTTTTTTCCTAAAAAAATCATTTTAACTTATTTCCTTCTAAATAAAAAATGGTTTCTTATTACTTAATTATTATTTTTAAGTTAGTAAAATGTTTTAGTCAAATCGCCGGTCAACCGCAAGTTAGCGGACATTCCGACGGCCTAACACCTTCTCGGAATGTACATTGAACTCCGAACCTTTTTATTTTCAATTGATTTTATCTGTTTAAGTCTTTTGAAAACCTTCAGTTTTTCTTGATTTTTTACTAAAAAATGAAGTGGCGACTCTGTTTCTTTTAAAAAATTGATTTCTCTTCAAAACATAAGTTTAGTCGATTTTTCGAAACAAGTTCATTTTTATTTTATTTTATCAAGTAAAACAATATCGTTGTACCTACACGTGTGAATAGATAGACTATTTGAGGTTAAGTTTTATGTGGTAAGATATATATTCTTGTCATGACTCAAAATCGGGCCATCTTGGCGTCCACTACAACCCACCAAGTGGACAAGCCTAAACTCAAATAACAGGATGCGGAAGACACAGCTTATACAAAAACAATAATAATAAGTGGAAGACTAGAATAATATATAGAGAAAAAGGGTCATATGATATATATTTGTAGTACAAATGTAGAAAATAGGCCCAAAAATGACCAAATAACAAACTAACACAAGATACCAATCCCCCGAGTCTGGTGTCACCTATACAGGATCTACGACAAACAGAAAGCCATAAGTCTATATAGAAAACTGACTAATCCAAAATACAAAATGGCAGTCAGTACAAAAGAAGGACAACAACAAGTCTCTAAACATCGGGAGTTCACCATAAATCAGAGTCTATGACCGCCACGAAAGATTCAACGCTCACTGAGGGTGGCTCGAACTGGGAGCTGCATCAGAAAAAAGATATGGAAATGCAGTATGAGTACCAAAACATGGATACTCAGTTGACATCATAGAACGACCGACCTTAAAAAGATCAAATATATATACTAACTGCCATAAGATCTTGTGGTTTGTGGTTCAGTCACAAGTTACACACAAACCACAAGACAATCAACATAGTCAAAGGCCAACTCACACGATGATACAATGTAAACTTCAAGTAGGAAGAGCCATAAGTCCAGAAGAAATATTGAGCCGCCTGGAATGATACCTCAAGCTTAATCAAAAGTCAATAATCTGGATAGATGTATGCACAGACCACCCGAGATAGCTCGTTGAGCTTACCCATAATTAGGATATATGTATCAACGGACTGTTCGGGATGATACTTCGAGCTTATTAACAATGTAAATCTAAACAATAAATGGTATCCCGAGGCTAAGCCAATGGGCGGCCTAGAATGGTATATCGAGATCATCAGAGTAAAAGCAGTCGAAAGGTGCGATACATCAAGAAAAATGGTTTTTCACTATTTTTAGGCCAAAAGGGTCTAAAGGACTTCCAACTCATTAAGAACAAATTCATTTCACAAACCAAGTCATTTCCGTTGAAAATCGTGAAGTAATAAATCCTCAAAAATACTATCACAATAAAATCATGCCATACACACAAAACCGGGTAAGATACCCGTCACATCACGAGAGTACTAACCTGGAACTCCTGCTAATCCAAGCTTACAGTCTCAGGCCCAACAGTTTAATAGACAATCAAAAATCACAACTCAAGGATCCACACCACCTCTATCTATATTATTTTTCTTTCTTTCTAAAATTGGATAACACCTTTCTAAATGGTTATAAGAACACTTTTAGCGTATTAACTAATATTTTAGTAATAAATGGGTTATGCCCAAGTTTGAATTAAAAATAAATAAAATTCAAACATGTCACATTGAAATTTTCTAAAAAACAAAATTATCACTGTAATTTTAAAAAAATAATTAAATCAAATGTTTATATTAAAACATGTAGTAGTGGATGATATAATATACAATCAATGAGTTTAATTGATTTTAATACCTTCGACATGAAATATAGCTCTCTCTCTCTCTCTCTCCACACACACATATATATACTAGAAGGGATGCCCGTGCATCGCACGGGGCAAGGGGCCCAACAATTTGATTTTTGATGTTTCTTGATTCACATCCTTGAAGAGCTTTCACAACACATCTATCGCATAATAATCTCAATACATGAGAAACACATCTCTCACATAATAATCTCAATACAAGAGTAACAATCTTTAAAAGGTCAATATAACTTGTAAATATCATATAATGACCCTTACACTATTTTGCTTCAGTTACTGCAAAACTAGTTACTGCAAAACTAGGATTTATGTTAAAGAATCTTTACAAATCTAGAGTTATCCAGATTCCAGACTCAATTATAAAAAATTCAAATCACATTGAAATTAAATACATATAATATTAACATATCATTAGTAGCATAAGTATTTTTTCATCTAACCATTGTGAGGAGTAATGCAATTTTGACTTTCCATGTATCCCAACTTTGCTTTGAGTTTCCACATTTCTACATGTTTTATTAGAAGTGGAGTTACCTGTCAACAATAAAGTGAAGTCTAAGGACCTGTGATATTTACAAAGTGTTGTAAACCTTGTGATTAAAGGTACATAAAAGGAATGTGCTTGATAAATGTCAGCAGTGAGCTCTTCAGTTCAGAGCTCATAGAGTTTTATAAATCAATACTGCCAAAGCTTCCTCAATTGAATCATAGAATGATATTAACTTATTTTACTGGGTCCAAAGAGAAACATAGGCTATATAAAGGAAACATAATTCTTTTGTAGAACATAATTGTGTTACTTACCTTATCAAATTTTGTTCATAAATCATTTCCATATTCTAATCGAACTCATCTTCTGAATGGATTATTAGTAATCAAATGATCATATTCGGCACACATCCGGAGAAATTCTTGAATAGTCTTGACAATACAACAATTAATTCTGAATTAAAGAAATGATAACACAAGAGAATAGAAAAGCAAATGTTCGCAGCGAACTCTATAAGCAGGAAGGCACTCCATTTACTCGAGTATATAAAAGAAGGAAACTGCTCAAAATTTGATAACCACTAATTAAAATTAAAATTTAGTTTTGTAGGCACTTGGGCTTAGATTCAAATATGTTATTATGCTCAATATTGTTCTAATTTGCACCAGGTCGCTAAAACAAATGAATATAAAAATGAAGTAGCTCTCTTTGGGCTAAATCAGTTTTGCAAGCTCTCATTTTAATAATTAATAGTGTCGTGATACAGTAACATGTTTATAATAGGAAGATATAATGTTCTGAATTAGGATTTAGTTCTCTCTTCCACGAACACCGTAAATAAAGTACCACAAAAATAATCAGGAAGTTGATCCATGGATAAACTTATTTGAATATCAAAATTTTGATTTCGAAATGTGTCACATATATTCAGGCTTCTTCTTACTTGCTTAGCTTGAAGATACATGGGGAAATTCGATTATAAAATTAAACATATGCATAAACTTCGTCGAAAAAAAATTGAAAGTGAAAAGGACCCGTAAATCAAACACATACAAATATTTATGTAGAAAATCGAAGTATCCAAACGAACCGAAAGCTGATACAAATGTCCATCAAAATCCATTAGAGCAATACTTGCATGCATTAAATAAACAATGAAGAAAGAAGAATTCATCAGAATAGGCAAATAAGAAACACAAAGAAAATCACGAATTAAATAAAGGATAAACTACCTTATTAGACATACATCACTATTGTATATACTAATATTATCTTTACTTTCAAACAATTACATATATTACCACTTTTAGTATTTTATACCATATATTAATATATTATTTGAAGATACAATTAGATATCCACCTCCCTTAAAATTAGGATTTATTAATTATCTGTTTAATTAACTCTTTCACTCCAAATCAACCACTATCTCTTAATCCTCCCCTCCCATAATTATCACTCAATTATGTCTCCTTTCCGATTCAAGAATTTCACCGTACAATTTCATTCCAACAACAACTAATCTACTCTCTTTTTCTCAAGATATCATCACCATGGCTGACAAATTCTCCTGAACTAAAATATTATTATGTATTGTTCATTTATAACGAGAACAAATCAAAGTAACTGCTACAGAGAAAACTTTCGATTCAGAGTGGGTCTTGATTGTTTGTCTCCAAAAGAAATGGATCTTAGTTTTGATTATGTTGTGCCACAACGCAAAAGGATCAAAGGGAGTATTGTAGAGAATTTTTGTTTGCTGGTGTTCTTCTAAGGCTTTCTTTCGTTACCGTGACATGGATGTGGTAGTACCAATATTACTTTGATATAGCCCTTGAAACATGTGTATCCAATAAGTAGTAATCTTAATTAAGATTTGAGTTGTATTTTTAGTAATGGGGTATCTGAACATGTATATGTATCCACCATTAAATTTCAAATACATGATTTTTAACAACACGATGATATTAATGATACGATAGATACTCTACAGTCGTAATTTGTTCCTAAATTCATGTGTTTCAGCTACATTTCATATTTAGATACACATAATTAAATGTATATGCTTATTATGTATTCGAGATACATGTTTTTGGATATAACGTATGAAATTTAGATACACATAAGTAGATGTATATGCTTCTTCCTTTTGTATATCCCATATTTAGATGCACATAATTAGATGTATATGCTTACTATGTATTCGAGATACATGTTTTTGGATTTAACATATGCAATTGATACTTGATACATCAAATTAATACTAGATACATATAAAAGATACATAAAATTAATATTAGATATATATAAATAGATACGTAAAATTAATAATAGATACGTATAACAAATACATGAAATTAATGTTAGATACTTTTATGATACATATGAGTGTATTTGTATGACACTCATGTATCTAAGTGTTTAGTTTGTTGGATACATCATATATTGATAATAGATACATCAAATTAATGAATTTATTATTTTAAGAGTAATAATTCAAATTACATTACCAAGATATACATGTTTTTATCTTATATTAATATTATTAATGAATTTACTATTTCAAAGAATAATAAAATGAAATTAATTATCTATGTATTTTGAAAATCCTCAATTACTCCTCTAATTAAGGAAATCAGTTACAACCAATTAATTTAAATAAATAAATTTTGTATCTCAATTTAAAATTCGACAGATACAAGTATCTCATGGATTTAGACTCATGTATCCTAAGCATGAAATATGGTAGATGAAGTAATATTTGAAACTATTGGAAATCTTAGTAATTAAGACCCAAACTAGTGGGATTTATGTGGTTTATCCATTGGAAAATTAGGCAAAAAGTAAAGGGCCAAGCCCACTAATCGAAAAATGTGGGCCCACAATAAATAGTACTCCCTCCGTTTCACAAAGAATGGTCTAGTTTGACTTGACACGGAGTTTAAGAAAATAAAGAAGAATTTTGAATTTTGTGATCCTAAATTAAAGTTATGTCAAATGTATACAATTGTCCTTTAATCTTGTGACCTTAAACATGTCACGTGGAAAGCTGAAAGTAAAATGTTACCAAAAAAAAAGTCATTTTTTTTAAACAGATCAAAAATAAAAGGAGATCATTCTTTTTGAAACGGAGGAAATAGTATGGTAACTTTTATATTTGACTAATTCTTTAAGAAATTGAGTTGGAGATTACGTCTAAGGGATGGCCTACATGGATAAGGTTATCTACTATGATGCAATGAAGATAATATAATAGTAATAAATAATATATTACTTTCTTCGTTTTAATTTGTTTATTTTATTTTCGTTTAATTTGATTTGACACATAGTTTAAGAATGTAAAGAAGATGTATGAATATTGTGATATTAGATAAAACATACATCAAATGATCAAAATATCATTTAAACTCGTCTTTAACATGTAATACAAAAAGTTGAAACTAAAAAGTTGTTAAAAAAGAAAGAAGATATGACTAAAAAAAAGTAGGACAAACAAATTAAAACGAAAAGAGTGACAAACAATAATAATTTTTAAAATAGTTAAAAATACAAACCAAAATTTGGGATTGAGTTTCTATTTAGATTTTCATGAGTAAAGATTAAAGTTCAAATTAACTTTTTTTTAAAAATGAGTTTTGAATTTTAAATATCGAATATAAAGTGAGAAAACATATAAGACAAGAAAAGCAAGGGATTATCCATTTAGGAAATAAGATGAAAGAATCAAATCAACTAATAAGAACTTTAATCCTATAAGATAAGCTTGCCAATAATTTAAAAGAGCATGATGCATCTAACAGTCAGAGAGGGTATCAATATATTGTTATCCTTTAAAGACCAAGACAGTGTTTGAGGAAAATTAATTTATTTCGAAATTTAAATAAAAGAAAATGATTCTTATGTCTTTTACTTATTGATCTATAGTCAAACATCTTTCGAAAATAATCTTCCTGGAATCAGATTCAAATTCAAACAACCCAAAATTTCATTTCATCAAGGATGAGTATATGTGTCTTTTAGTTTTAGTTTGATATATTTGAGGGCTATGGGTTGAGTTTTCATTAATTAGGGAATAGTTTAACATAGGTCAATAATAAGACAACAATGTAATTGAAAAAGTTAGAAATTAAGGCATAAAATAAGCTAAAAAAAATTAATATCGGATGCATTTTTGGTTTGATAGGTGGACAGAGGATAATTTTATATCAATTTCAATAGCTCAAAAGTAGTTTTGACACTTTTCCATACACTAAATAGGTTCAAGTAATAATATCTGAACTCATAAGACTACATGAGCTATAGATTTAGTGTTTCACGAACTATAAATATATTTTAAATCTTAATTTCACTTTCATCAAAATCAATATTTTTATTATTTTACTATCAACTGTCTTATTCCAAATAAAACGAAATAGAAAGAACGCGAAGTGCTAACGCTATATAATACCTAATGATAATGTATGTCAAGCAACTAAGATGCTTATAGAGGTTTCACTTTTTTGGTGCAAAAGGGATAAGTATAAAGTTTTCTAATGTTTAAAATTAGGTCCCATCAAATATATTGTGGGCTAGCTATGTTATACATATAGCTGGTTTTCCATTATAGCTTAGCAAATGCCACTAGGAAATTTAATATTTGCCTTCTTTGGTTTTATTAGTTGTTATTGTTGTTGTGTCTTTTCAATTTCTAGTAGTCAATTGGGAAGTGGAAGTACAAAGTTGAATATTTAGACTTATGTATACAAATTGAAAATGTATCAAAAAGTAGCGACACTTATAAAAAGAAGGGATAAGGATCTAAAAAATATTTTAATTTTGGTCGAATTTGTTGTTGTGATATTAAATTTTCATGAGGACTTATTATCTTTCTAGACTATTTAATACCATATTTTAAACATATATATTTGCCCACATGGACATAAAAAATAATGCAAAATTATAAATAGTAATGTGTCCACGTGGGCACATATATACCTTTAAAATACACTACTCCCTTTGTCCCAATTTATATGACTTACTTTCCTTTTTAGTTAGTCCCAAAAAGAATGACACATTTCTATATTAAGTAACAATTTCACTATAAAATGTGTACTTTACCCTTAATAAAATGATTTATAGCCACACAAATTTCTATCATTCATTTTGGACCACAAGTTTTAAAAGTCTTCCTTTCTTTCTTAAACTTCGTGCCGAGTCAAACTACATCACATAAACTGGGACGGAGGGAATATTAAATAGTTTAGGGGGTAAAAAATACACTATTAAATAGTCTAAAAAAATA
Organism: Solanum chiquidenum; assembly: GCA_029582725.1. Classification (NCBI taxonomy): domain Eukaryota; kingdom Viridiplantae; phylum Streptophyta; class Magnoliopsida; order Solanales; family Solanaceae; genus Solanum; species Solanum chiquidenum. The sequence goes on along the minus strand of JAJOOS010000772.1, from coordinate 16,479 downwards.
ATAGGTCCTTATGAAAGTTTAGTATAGAAACAAAAAATTCAATCTTGTGAGTAATTTGGGAATGTTCTCAAAGATGGTGGAAGATAGTAATCATGAGAAGATATTATCACAAGCATACCCTTCCCACCTTTTTTTAATAGTAAAAGTTGCATAAGAATTAAAATTAAGATATTTTAAACAAAATATATATTTAGATATTTATCCTAAGTTAAAAATATTTATAACTTTACTTGTTTTTGAACAACTTTAAACGTATCGACTGAAGTTGAAGTGTGCCTTGTGACGGTCAAATATTATATATTTTTGTCTTAAGATTAATATAACTTAGCAAGACTAACTTCAGATTTTTTAATTAAAAAATCTAAGTTTTGGACTTGACCAAGGCAAAGTTTAGACACTTTTTTTGTGAGATCTTGGCAAGACTTAAGCTATCTAATGGCTTGTCAAAGGCAACTTCACACATTATTTTTACTTGAATTATGAATTTGACAAGTTAAATTTCAGATATTATATTAATAATCGCTTGTGAAGACTAACTTTCAGACATTTTTTTTTTACCAAAGTCATGGCCTCAACAAAGAGTCAAGGACTAAAAGTGAAAATGCATTTTCTTCTCTAGTTATTTTTGGACTCATTCTATACACTTTGTTCGATCATTTTTACTTCAATTATTTTAAAAATAAATTTTCATTTTTGTATGTGATTTTTAATATATCAAAAAAATTACATATATTTTATTTTTAATATTAATTATTTATTACTCAAATTATTTTTAATACTGAACATCAATTAATATGAATATTATAATAAAATATTTATATTAATTAGTATTTTTTTTTAAAACATAGAAAATTAAAAATGGATAAGTAAAATTAATTTGAGGAAGTAGTTGTCAAGTGGATGCAACTTAATTTGTGGAAATAATGGCTTAGTGGATATGAGGTCAAATCAACTTCAACTAAAGTATAGCTGTCAAAATATTCAAAGATTGTTGAAAATCATTTTTCATATATAAGAAAAAAGTTGGGAAGATATTTTCTTCTTATGGATAACTATGTATTAAACTAGACTAGAAGGAATAACATTTGGATACTACTTCTAGTTCTAAGAAAATAACATTCCAAATTTTGTGGGTTCATTGATAACGATTTAATAAATGATATTTAATATTTTCAAAAAGCAAATATTCTTTTTTTAGGAATTTATGTATCACGAAATATAGATGATATTCATTAAAGGAATAACACATGTTGCTTTTGGACTAATAAATGATATTTATTGTTTTCAAATTTCATATGTATTAGTTCATAAATTTTTCAGAATATGTATGATCAAATGATACTTATTGTATTTCGAAAGCCGAACATCACTTCTCATAATCAAAACAAAACGATAGAATTATTTCCCATGTCTCGTCCACTTTTTAATTTTACATTGTAAACATGAACTTTATTACTTATAAGAATAAATAATTTAATCTTTTATGTATAAGTTAAAATAATATACATTAAATCATCTGTGATATAAGTAAGGAAAATATAAACTTAGAAATGATCTATTAAACTAAAACTATTCTTTTTAAAGATGTTTTGAATGATATAAACTAAGATAGAAATCATCGTTTCTGTTTCATCATACAAGTTAACCCAACTATTGCCTTCATCTCTTCGAAAATATAATGTAGTTAAAAATCTTATTAAGGAACTTTCACATATAGCCACTAAAAAATAGCCTAATTACTCTCCATAGCTATAGTTTGATAATTACAATTCGTAGCTACATGTTATAGGGAGGAGAGAGGCGAGCGAGATTGGGAGAGAGAGGGCAAAGAGTGGGAGAGGTGTGAATTGTATATGTATATCTGTTAGATAGTTGTATATTATACATATGTATTTTTATATATGGCAAGCGAGATTGGGAGAGAGGCGAGCGAGAGAGGGCAGAGAGTGGGAGAGAGGTGAATTGTATATGTATATCAGTTAGATAATTGTATATTATACATATGCATTTGTATATATGGAAGCGAGATTGGGAGAGGGAGGAGAGAAGCGAGCGAGATTGGGAGAGGGAGGAGAGAGGAGAGCGAGAGAGGGCAGAAAGTGGGAGAGAGGTAAATTGTATATGTATATCGGTTAGATAATTGTATATTATATATATATATTTGTATATTCGCTAATTATACAAACTTGAAGTCAGCCCATGTAATTAATGTATAATGTTAGTCGCGAGTGATAATTATAGCAAACTATAGCTATGATGAGTAATTAAGTAATATAAATTTTCTTAACCGTGTAATTTTCCCTTAAAAAAAGGTAAATATAGAAAAAGAATAAGGATAAGTTTCAAATATATATAATAAAATAATTAATTTATAATAGATATAACAATATTTTATTTATATAAAGATATAGCTAGAATAATATATTAACTATACAATATAGCTTACCAAAAGTCATAGAAAATATACATTGACTATACAATATAATTTATCTATACATGAGTTATACATTGACTATACATTATGATACACTAAAAATAGTTAGAATATTGTTTACCTATATATGAAAAAGCTGAAGAAGGAGAAGAAGGAAGAAGAATGCAGACAAAAATGGTAAGTAAACCTTATCGGCTGACATTTTACATGATTTACCCAAAAAATAATTAATATACTCTTGAACTTTAAAAAGATTTACATATTTGGACTACAACAAAAGAGTCCAAAAGTTTCATTTATATTGGACTAGGTGGAGTATATGATTGGTAGCCCAAATTCAATATTTGAGGATTTTTCGCAAATAATTACTATAATAAACTTAATTATGTTTCAAAGCTATAGTTTACATATTTATGGGTTGTAACTATAGTTTAAGCTGCCTAATTTGTATAATTTGCGAGTTTGTATAATTTGCGGGTACGTTTGTATAATTGATTTTTTTTTGTATAAACTCGAAATGACGAATTAATACAAACACAAACATCTGAACTTTAAACAGTTATACAAATTATATTATACAAAATTACATTATTCAAAAGTTATACAAATTATATTATATAAATTTCGAATTATACAAACGTGCAAATTATACAAACTCGAAACTCCAACCCACATAATTATCGCTGAATGTTGGTCGCAAGTGGTAATTAACTAAAGGGAAAATTTTCAACATTTATTAGTTTGTATTCATTCCAATAGGTATACCAAATTTATTTGTAGTTATTAAGAAACATATTTGTATCCATATACATATGTAAACTCGTGTTCATTCAGAAAAGATACAACATTAATTTGTATATTTTTCAAAAATGTATATTCTTTCTTAAAATTCCAACAAAATTTGTATTCCAGTCATAAAAAACATACAAATTTACAATCAAAATTTGTATTTAAAAAAATATGTATTTCTTATATGTTATGTATCCAAAAATATATTGTATTCAAAGTTTAATTTATAGAACATCTACTAAATCAGGTTCCAAATTATTTTGTATTCCAAGCATCCAACATACAAAAAAAGGTCAACAATTCAATCATTCACTGTTTGTATCCCAAACGGATTACAGATTAAAAAATGTATTTTTTAACTTTGAAATATGACTGATAATTATGTACTTGCATTTCCTTTGGGTCCTTCTGCATGTGAGAAATATGCAAAAATACTTCAATTCCTTGAAAAGATAACTAGAATTGTTGATGCCGTCCAACAAAGTGTCTTAGATGAGATGTTGATCCAAAACTCCCAAATTGAATACCTCAGTGACTGTCTAATCTTTAAATCCAATATTTAGATAGTAACTTATGAAGATCTTCAGATTCAAAATACAAAATACGATCCAGATCCATTTTCGAATCACTTTTTCAATAGCCATTTTCGAATCACTTTTAAACAAATTAAAGAATCAGCAGTTAATGAATACCTTATCGTTTTTGTATTTCACTGACAATCTCAAAGTTCAACGAAATCAATCCAATTCACTTTGAAATCTCAATCGATTATTTCAAAAATTTCTTCCCTAATGTAAATAATCGCAAATTAGTCGGATTCACTTTGACAAAGGTTGAAAATCTTTTGAATGATTTCTGAGATTTCTTAGAAAAATGGAGGAATTTTATTTAGAAAAGGCAAGGTTTAAATTAGTTGAGGATATGGAATAATGAAAGAAATTGTGAGAGAGGGAAAAAGAGAGAGGATAGAATTTGAGCAAAAAAATTAGAGAGAGAAAAATGGGTAATGGGGTCTTTGTTTTTAACTTTCACACGTAATGAGGTAAAAAAATGGGGTAAATTTGAGAAATAAAAGGAAGGTAAATGAATTATATTAGGATACACTTTCTTTGCTAAAATATTGATATTTTGACATTTTTAATAATTATTTTGAAGTGTAGATGTTTTTGATAATTATGTTAGAGATTTTGACTAGTTAGCTAATTTATCCTTAACTATAAAACTGTAGTTATGATGATTTATTAAGGGCCCGTTTGGATTGGCTTAAAAAAAATAGCTTTTAAGTCAAAAATAAAAAATCAAACTGAAATTACTTTTAAGTCAAAAAATAAAAAGTAGAGGGAGACCTACTTTTGGTTTTTGACTTATTTTAAGTCATTTTAAACTTATTTTAAGTCATTCTTGACCTTGCCAAACACTTCTCAACTTATTTTAAGTCACTTTTGACTTATTATATTTTTTTTTTTATATTTATCAAACACTTTCAGAAGTCAAAAACTGACTTTAACTAGTATGTGTTTGCTTAATCATGTAATTTCCCCTTAAAAGAATGGGCTCAAATAACCAAAATCATTTTTAGGCCCACAAATATAAGAGCCCGATAATGTTTTGCCTTTGTCCTGACGCCGAATAGAAATTGGGCCTAGATTAGCTTGGTTCTTTTTCGAGTAAATTTTAGGTTTAGCAAATATAAAAATTATATTTGTATGCTATAGTTATAGTTTGTATAATTGCGCTCTTTAGCAAACTTTATGTTTGTTATGGCTATTAATCTGTATATTTCGGTATACATATACATAAAAAATATGTATTTGGGTCTATTTGTATATTTCGGTATACAAATGGGTCCTGCATTTGTATATTTCGGTATACAAATGAGTCCTGCATTTGTATATTTCAGTCTATTTGTATATTTTGGTATACAAATGGGATGACCAAAAACATGGAATGTTTGTTGCGAATTACAAATAAAAGAAACTATGACTATAACATTTAATTTGAATTAATAGTTTGCTATTTCATACAATTTTCCCTCCTTTTTCGCCTATTTTGGAAAATAATAATGAAATTCTTTTTCTTATACTACGTCTACGTGTCGTGTGGTACACGAGAAGAAATAAGCAATGATACTTCATGCGTTTAGATATTTCATGAGATTATTTAATCTCACATTCTATATGGGATGGAATAGGATTTTCGTCTTGAATTTCTAAAGCAATATTTATTTTGAGATAATATCCTTTTTTTCTAAATGACACTTATTTTGAAAATTAAGATTAAAATAATATTACAGATTATTCAAGGTTCACGCAAGTAATTAGTCGGTGCAAACATACAGAATATTTTTCAGCCAGAAAACAAGGGGATGATAAGATGCTCATTTTTATTTTTGTATTTTGTATTTTTTATTTTTTTGCATTTTGTAGTTTAGTGATGAGAGGGGACTTTGGGATTAATGTTATTTTTTTAATTCTAACTGAAATTAAGCTTCTTTTCCAGCACTAATAAGATAGATTATTAAATATTAATGAAACTTTAGTCTTTCGGCATTTGATTAACTACAATTAATACTTGCATGCCTAAGTATAAAAAAAAGGATTAATCATTCATGGTTTGTTTTTGTGTCATAATGCACTTGTTTTGAAATAAATAGTTTTAATACAATATTTTAAAAACCATCAAATTTTGAAGCAGATTTTACTCTTTATGTTACAAAAAAAACATCATTTATTCATTTTCATGTGTCCCATACAAATTTGTAAAATAAAAGATGGATATTGTATTTATATGAAAAAAAAATGAATTTAGAAGCATGGAATATTCACTTTAGTTTGTGTAATGATGTAATCTTAAGTTTCATATGTGTTCCATACAAATTTATTCAGACACTATTTTGTGTCCTATGTGTCCCATAGATGGGAGGATGCTGAAATGGAAGAACGCGGATTAGGGTAGAAGGTAGTATGTAATGAAGTGTTTTTTGTTTTGTTTTTTGAGGATTTAGATTTGTTGGTATTTATCGTTGTACTAATTGTATTATTGTAGTTCTTGCTTTTGATATCTATCATCGTCTTTTGTTACTTGTATTTCGATGGTCACGCTATTTTATCCTTTGTTTTTTTTTTGTAAGCCTTGCATTGCTTCCCTTGTTAGTCGCTATGTTTTCTTCTTTTATTGTACTTGGATTATATTTGATGTACTTCAGTCGAGGATATCTTTTGCAAAACAATCTTTTTACCTCCACAAAATAGTGATAAAGTCTACGTACATCTTACCTTCTCATACTACATTTGTGGGATATCATTAGGATGTTGTTGTTATTTAGACACTACTTAAACTGAAAATCTTTCGAAAACAGTCTCTATACCGTTACAGGTAAAAATAAGATCTCCATATATACACTTTATTCTAAAGAATGAGAATCAGATTCAAGATATTGGATTCAACTTTTAAAGATTTTAATATTAAATTTATTGAATAATTATGATTTTTTTAAAGACTTTAATAATTTTCACATAAGTATATTTATCTATAATACATGTTAAATAATATTTAATTTAGTTGAACGGATTAAATATTTACTCTATCAGCTTCTCTTCTCGTTAGAAAAAACTCAAAAGATTTATAATATTTGTCATTTCATGCATAAACAATATTATTCTTCTTATTTTATCCTTTAGAGTTATTAGTCTTTAAAGTATTAAGATTCAGTCTAGACAGAAAAAAAAACATTAATAGATTTTTTTTTCTGTTATTAACTCAACATCATTTCAAGAACTTGGTACATGTCACTGAACCCCACAAAGTTCCAAAAGGTTAGACAAAGAATATATCTAATAGATTAGAAATTGTCATGTGAATTGAATTTAGAAATCTTTAAAGGTTGGCCCATAATATATAAAAGTGTGCATTTTTGCATCATATTGTTTGCCAATTTGATTAGAATAATTTTGGATTCCAAATCTTAGAGAAGTGTTTTTTTCAAAAGAGTGTAAGTGGTTGGGGAATCTACCAACTAATCTAGTTAATTATCTGGTTCAAATTTTAGCAGAAACAAAATTATATTTAATATTTATTATATTTTTTAAATCTTGATCCTTAAATAATAAATTAAAGTTATATGATATCTATACATCAATAGAAACTACTAGCACATTGAACACGAATTAATATCATTGTCATTATAAAAGATGAAAAAAGTTTAAATTTGACAAATTTCGCACAATAATCTAAATTTATCAGCTCTTAATAATAGAGATCTTACCTACCCATGTTGTTACAAAAATTGAGTTAGGTTTGCGCTATTTGACTAGCGATGAAGAACTTTCCAATAGATAGGCCTAATTCATAAATAAACAAGTTCAAAATTACCCCCTTGAAATATACAAAAATACTCTTCAATTTTGTGAAATGATGTAAAATTTATTTTTCTCAACGACCATCCTTTATTGTTTTAAGAGCGTACATGTTCTAATGGAGGAAAATATTTTTATATTATGAGGAAAATTACCTTTTATAGGTTATTTTTTATTAATTTGTGTGTCCATCGTATTATCATTTAACATACCTTATCTGCATTTCCACCTTCTTTAATATTTATTTAAATTATATACACATATTTTTAAAATAATATTTTTATATATATCACATACAATAAAATATTTTTTCATACAAAACATTTTTGTACGTACCAAAATCCAAACACACCCTAAATTGATTAGTCATAAATATAAATATTGATACGACTATACAAGCATGTGATAGTACTAATGTCGCATTCAAATATCATAAATTAGGTCATATAAGAGTAGGTTCGTATTTAAATATGATAGTACTATATATCAACTCATTACTCTTCTTTGTAAGAATTATAATAATTAATAACATAAAAATAAAAAGTGTGTCGGTGTAAAAAAAAAACTTTTCTCGAAAAGTACTGTTTTATAGTATTTGATAAGTAAATAATAATATTAATTTAAAACAATTATACGTAATTTAGTGAACACTATAAAGATGAAATAGCGAACAAATTCTCTGTTTTTTTTTAAAAAAATTAAAGAATATTTTGATAAACTAATGTTACGTATGGAAGAATAACAAACTATAAAATAATTAAATCTTTAATAAGAGTTACGTGCTTGAATTTGGTGAAGAATTATTTAAAATAATACTTTATAAAATAATTAAATCTTTAATAAGAGTTACGTGCTTGAATTTGGTGAAGAATTATTTAAAATAATACTTTAAAATGGCCCACTTATCAAACTATTTATTTACTCTCCTTTTTTTAAAAAAAAGGGAATCCCTTTTTTAAATAAAAGAAAATGGATCTTTATAATCAAATGTCTTAATTTGTGTGTTTTTTTTTCTTTATTTAAAAAAATTGATGCTTCTAGTTTACGACTAACTCACAATTAAAGGAGTCAAAAGTAGAAAAAATAATAATACTAGTAACACATATCTCAAGCAAAGAGTATCTAGTGGCGAATAAGGATTTAAATTTTATGAATTTAATTTTGAGCTTTAATAGTAACTTCAATATGAATTTGACGTGATGCACAAATTAAGTAACGAGGTGAAGCATTTTGACTTTCTATGAATAAAAACAATAAATAAAAGATTCCTAAGTTGAAAACATATTTTTTTAATGTATTTTAATTTTTACAAATGTGTAGATACTGTATGTAATAACAAGTTGACCGGTTATTACTTAAAAATGGGATAGACGTATATAAAAATTTAAATATATATGAGATAATACAAAAAAAAATATTAAAATTTAGTGGAAATATTTTTTTATTTGTAATGTTTATCACTGTAAAAATATTTAGAAATATTGAAATAATGTCATTACATTCAGAGTTGCTAAATCTTTATATAGAGCATTGTTATAAATATTTATATTTATTATTATTAATTAAATATATTTAATTTTAATAATATATTAAATAGATCTTAAAGTTAACTCTTCATTTAAAATAATAAATGTCCATCAGTATTTAAGAGTCTATTATGTAATTTAAAGTAATTGATAAGTACTTACAAAATTGTGATAAGAAAACAAAAAAACCGTGACTCCATTCAGAGACAGATATACACTTAAAAAGTCACAATTCAATAATAAAAAAAGATAAATATACCCCGAACTATCATAAATAGTATGCAAACATCCTTCATCATACTTTTGGGATATTGGTGTCCTTCCGTCTAAAAACTAGAGCATATGTGCCCTTCACTCTAACGGAAGACTAAATAGGGACACGTGACATAATCTTATCCTTCGATAAATGTCGGATCAATGGATAAGATTATGACACGTGTATGTCCGTTAGTATAAAGGGTATATATGCTCTAGTTTTTGGACGACAGGGGAACCAATGTCTCAAAAGTATGACGGAGGGTATTTGCATACCTTTTACGATAGTTCGGGGGTATATTTATCCTTTTTCCCTTCAATAAAACTTGTAAATTCTAGTAAGTTAGATCTAGTTTATATTTATATTAAATAATTTATTCAATTATATAATAAGAATAACATATATTCAATATAATTTTAGGAGTGAAATCTCAAGGGTAAATTAATAAAGGAGAAAGATGTAATTTTAGGAGTGTACACAAATTTTATTCCATCTTAAAATAGAAACAATATTTTTAATAGACTTTTAAATTAAAAAAATGCAATTTAAAGCAGAGCAAAATATTAATGAAGTGAAAGGTCACCACAAAATACTATAAATGACAAAATAATTTGACAAAAAAGGTAATAACTACATCGAAATATTCAATTACTAAAAATAACAGATAATAATAAAAATCGAAGCACAAAAACTATAAGAGAAATATTATGATTAATATTTAAATATAGTAAATAAAAAAATAATATAAGAAGAATTCATAAACTTTAAATTAAATATTTCCTCCATTTTAATTTGTCGGTCATATCTTTCTTTTTGATTCGTTTCGAAAAATAATCTTTGTTTTTCTTAGCAATTTTTTAATTCTAATTTTTCACGTAGTAAATTTAAGATCATTTTAATTCATTCAATATATCTTAATTTAACATCATCAATTTTTTTTAAAAATCTTTTATCTTCTTAAATTTCGTATCAAATTAAAATAAAGTACACTACGCACAGGAAAGCATACACAAATCCAATATAAATCATCATCAAAGAATGTGATGCCGTGCTCGTCCTTTAACTAGAAATCTCAAGTTTGAACCTTAAATATGAAGTAATTCTTAATAGAAAGTGCTTCCTCAAAATAGAGCCATGCAATACAAATCTGAAATAATCGAACGCTAATACAGTATGTATGACACATAAATCCAAGAAACCTGGTATTGTTTGTTCGTCTTTTCTCTGTTTTTGGACACACCACCCTTCGGACAAAAACATCCTGCAAGATCCATACCCCCCCCCCCACCCCCAAGGTGATCTCATCAAACCTCAAAATTACAAATATAAAAATCCAATCTTTCCATTTTTCCCTTCTCACTTCACCTTCTAATTCTTGTAAATAAACTCTTCTTTATGATAAAAAAAAGAATCTTGTAAACCTTAAAAAGATCCAAAAGGGTCCAAGAAAATGGTGAATGTTAAGGGTGGTACAAGGCCACCATGGGTAGGATTAGGAGCTGCTGTATGGTTACAAATAGCATCTGGGAATGCATACAATTTCCCCCTTTACTCTCATTCTTTGAAATCAGTTTTGGGGTTTAATCAGCATCAGCTAACTATGCTTGGAGTGGCAAATGATATAGGTGAAAATGTTGGACTTATTCCTGGACTTGTATGTAACAAGTTTCCACCTTGGGTTGTTCTATTGATTGGTTCTTTTTCTTGTTTCTTTGGTTATGGAGTTCTTTGGCTTTCACTTAGTCAAACTGTTCAGAACTTGCCTTATTGGATGGTAAAGATTCTTCCTTTTTGTTAAAGATCTAATCTTTGATTGATGTTTTTGAAAATGTTTCATTTCTAGGACATTGCATGTTGTTTGGTCTATTTATTTGTAATTGGAATCTTGTTTCATTGTTTTGAGATGGTTAGATTAGCTTTGGAGGGGGGGGGGAGATGATTAGAATGGATGAGAAGCAATCACATAGTATTTTTGTCTCGGAGTTTGAACTTGAGACCTCATGATACTCAAACCACTTCATTGACACTATGTCACACCCTTGGCTACTAGTGAAATCCAATTTCCTACAAAGATAGGGGTAAGGACCTCGTACACACTACTCTCCCAGTATGTCAGTTGTGGGATTACACGGGGTATGTTGTTGTAATGTAATCCAATTTTGTTGGGAAGAGATTGATTTGGTGCATCTCTAAGTGGCATATGTTTGGTTGTAAATCAAAGAGATCATTATTAGTATACAAATTTCAGAAAGATCAGTTATTGTAAGTAATGATTCTCCAAAATTGATGCATGTTGTGGTGGCTGAAGGAATTGCAAAATTGATTTTTTTTTGTGGTTTACAATGACTTTCACATTTCAGAATGGTACAGCCTGAATAAGTTTTGTGAAATCTTAGCAACTTCCTATCTATAATTAGTTTTTCTGAAAGTAGACCTATTTACTCCCGGTTCATCTATCAGGATTATGCTTGACATGAAAGAAAATTAGCTTAAGTTTCTGACTTAGAAGTGTCCAATCCATTTCAATTTGTTGGTCTGGTTGACACGGAGTTTAAGAAAGTAAAGAAGACTTTAGGATTAAAAAAATGTCCCAGCTGGTAATCTTTTATTTTTATTCTTCTTAGATGCCGAATCCTTTTTCTCTGATCTTGCTTTTTCTGCTTGGATTGATACACTAGTCACCTTTGCCGATTGAGGCTCAGCCGGTAACACCGATTACCATGGTTTAATTTATAGAAATGTTCCATGTTGTCTTTTAAGTTGTTCACTGTTGCTTGGTGAAGTTGTACCCTCTGATGCTCAATAATCATTTTCGTGTTTAAAAATTTCCGAATGTTTCCATTCATTGTTGCCTGTATTGTCATTGACACTACTTATGATTTCAAGAGTTCATGTAATTGTGTACTGTATTTCATGGTTTGACAGTTATGGATTGCACTTTGTGTTGCCACGAATAGTAGTGCTTGGTTCAGCACAACTGTGCTTGTGACTAATATGAGAAACTTTCCTCTAAGCCGGGGCACGGTTGCTGGGATTCTTAAAGGCTATGGAGGGCTCAGCGCTGCAGTGTATACAGAAGTCTACAGTGCATTGCTTCGCAATTCTTCTTCTAAGCTCTTGCTGTTCCTTGCACTAGGGGTTCCTGCTTTAAGTTTGTTAATGATGTACTTTATTAGGCCTTGTACACCTTCTTTAGGCGAAGATTTTTCAGAATCATACCACTTTTTGTTCGTCCAAGTAGCTAGTATTGTTCTTGGTGTCTATGTATTAACAACAACAATATTGGAAGATGTATTTTCTTTAAATGTCTTAGTTTCTTACACTCTTCTCATTATCATGGTGGTCCTTCTAATGGCTCCACTAGCCGTTCCTGTGAAGATGACTTTTTATCCCTCAAACCGCGGCAAGCTAGGCGTGTCCAATGTATCAGTCCAAGATGATAGCAGTGCAGAGAACTCAGAACCCTTGTTAACACCATTATCATCATCAGCAAACCTAGGAAGTTTTCAAGAGGGAGATGAAATCTCTGAAGTGGATATGCTTCTGGCTGAGGGGGAAGGTGCAGTAAAGAAAAAGAGGAGGCCAAGAAGAGGTGAAGATTTCAAGTTCACTGAAGCTATGGTCAAGGCAGATTTCTGGCTTTTGTTTTTGGTTTATTTTTTCGGTGTGGGTTCTGGGGTTACCGTTCTCAATAATCTGGCGCAAATCGGAATAGCTCAAGGGATTCATGATACAAAGATCCTGCTATCACTCTTCAGCTTCTGCAACTTTGTTGGTCGTCTTGGTGGAGGAGTTATTTCAGAGTATTTTGTCAGGTGTGATCCTTCAACCTCTTAGTTACTATTTGTATTAGTCCCCTCTTGTTACCCCGAGGCTCAATTTCAAATGGCAAAGGTTGAGGGATTTGTGACATAAGTCACAGATTTGAGCCTGCACCATGCGAAAATCTGGTATTAAGTGAAGAAGTGTAGAGGAAAGGCCTTTTCTCGATCATTAAAAAGGGTAGCCCCCTGCACTAAGCTCCCTAAACGTGGGGTCCAGGGAAGGTCTGGACTACTAGGGTCTATTTTACATTGCCTTACGCTGCATTTCTACAAAAGGTTGTTTCCACTGCTCGAACCTAGTACACTTATGACCTCCTGGTCACATGGCAACAACTTTACCAACTACACCAAGGCTCCCCTTCCCTCAATCATTAAAAAATAAAAAAATAATCCCTCTTGTTTGACTGAATTATTTTCAACCAATGGAAAAATGAAATAGAAAGGAAATGATGATAGGTGGTTTCTTCGCTTAAAACTTAGCCCAGATTAATTAGTTAAGCAGTTATTGCTACTGTTAACTTTATGCTTTTGTCGATAAAATTGGAAGGACAACATCTTTTATCCAAGCATCTCCCATAGGATAGTCAAAAGCAATTTATGGATGAGGTAACTTGTTGAAGATGCTTGAAATGATTAAGTAGGCTGCTTGTTTCAGTTATAGTGTTTCATTGTCGTAATACTAGCACCGATCTAATTGCTTCTTGTTCGATTTGCAACACAGGTTAAAAGCAGTGCCTAGAACAGTTTGGATGACATGTACACAAGTAGTAATGATCATTACGTACCTTCTATTTGCTTCTGCACTTAATGGTACCTTATATGCAGCAACAGCATTACTAGGAGTCTGCTATGGTGTTCAATTTACAACAATGGTCCCAACAGCCTCTGAGTTGTTTGGTCTCAAGCATTTTGGTATAATTTTCAATTTTATGTCGCTAGGGAACCCCTTAGGTGCTTATCTCTTCTCCGGTCTCCTTGCCGGGTATCTCTATGATAATGAGGCAGCGAAGCAGCATTCTGCCACTTGCTTGGGTCCTGATTGCTTTAGAGTCACCTTCCTGATTCTGGCTGGAGTATGTGGTCTCGGAACCGTGCTTAGTATTGTTCTTACCATGAGAATAAGACCTGTTTATCAAATGCTTTATGCTGGAGGATCCTTTCGGCTACCTCAAAGTTCAAGTCATTGAGGTATCTTGAAAAAGCTTAACCAACGTCATGTGCTAATGTTCTAAAGTGAAGCACATTGATCAGCAATCGCCTGTGAGTTCAAATTTCGGATAGTATGATATTTATGAAAATTGTTGTGATTTGTATGATATGTTTGAGAATTTTAGCTTTGTTAGTGTGTGTCCACAATGAAGCATCATGCACATAGATGCGTAAACTACTCATGTAAATCTTGATACATCAAGCTATATAGCAAGAAATAGTGTCCTCTCATCTACTTTGTTTCCACTCCATCCCCAAATGGTTGTGGTAGTATTATGAGCATGTTATTGTTACGTACTGTATCGTTTCCCCTTAAGACTGACATCTAAATGCTATGAGAACTGTTCCGATGATAACAACACATTATGTTTAAGCGTAAGATTGTTCCTAAGAACTTGTACATGCATAGTGAATATGCTTCAAAGGAAACTGGGAAAATAGTTTATGATGTTCTCGATAACTGGCAAAAGCATCGAACTGAAGAATATACTTCTACAGTTATCGGTGCTAATCTGAGATTTGGTTATCAACAGATTGAAGGAAACATTACTCGGAAGCATAATTATGTGGATGAGTTGATCTTATACTCAATCTATATTTAAATTCCATTAAGTCTATAGTTATGCTGATGATTTGAATTGGTTTTTGTTATTTACTTTAACTCTCAGCTACCATTGGAACAATTTCATGTTTTGTAATTACCAAATTCTAATGGCCTATCCTTATGGATAAGCTCAATTCTGTTTTGGTGCATTTGGAATGACATGAAACCTGTCTTTTTCAGTATCAAAAAAGTTTTGCATGTGAAGGTCGTTATCGATTCCCAACTCTTTTGTAGAATAAAGTACTCCCAGGAAGATCCCTTTCACTATGTGTATGGTTTACCCTGAAATCATGCTGCTTCTGGGGTCCTGCTATTTATCTTTAATGCCTTTCATCGATTCGAACTTGATCTTATATACATATTGCTAAACATTACATGAGTGAAGAAGAAAGGAATTTGCATAGCCTGTGTGTTTGGTATGAAGGAAAACATTTTCCGGAAAATGTTTTTCAATTTTCTCATGTTTGGTTGGGTTAAATGTTTTGGAAAATCAACTCATTTTCCTCAAATTTAAGGAAAATGACTTCCCTTCAAAACTTGAGGAAAACATTTTCCAAAACTCCATTCCAACTTCAAATTACAATATTTTAAAAAAAAATATTTTCAACTTCAAAATTTCATTTTTTCACCCCTACCCTCTCCCCCCCCCCCACCCGCCCCCTACCAGCCCCCATCCCCCAAAAAAAAAATAAAGTTTGTTTTAAAAAAATATTTTGAACTTCAAAATTTCAATTTTTCACCCCTACCCTCGACCTCCCCCCCCCCCACCCCCTACCAGCCCCGTCTACCCCCTTCGGAAAATATTTTCTAGTCACCAACCAAACATGAGAAAATAAGTCAAAAATCAACTTGTTTTCGAGGAAAACATTTTCTAGGAAAACATTTTCCTTCATACCAAACACACCCTTAATAGATGCTTATGGAAATGGAATGATACTAAGAATGACCTTAAAGTGCTGATGGATTAATTTTAGAATTCTCTGCTAGTCTTTTATTGCATATATACTTGAAGCTGATTACGCTTTCTATTTGGTAGCTCTGTATTGATCTTTGTTTCTTTTTTAGTTTGCTTTGACATGCTTTCTTTAACATTTTTTCTTGGCTTCTTCACTCCCTTTGTATTCTTTTTTTTCGAATTACTTTGTAATGTTTTTACTTGAGTCGAGGGTATATTGAAAACAAGTCTATTGGAATCACAAGGAAGGGTTAAGGTCTGTGTATATGAACCAACCATCATACACATACATATTTGATATTAAAGTTCAAGACTTTCAAGTACATAAATGCAGAAAAAAAGGTTACAACAGAACAAGGATTGTTGAGACAGCAAACCCCATGCCTGTGTGCCATACCTTAAAAATGCACTCTTTACCTTTTGCTACTAAAAAAACAAACAGATATCTACCAATAAACATACTAACCTAGGTGATTTCTTCCCATCGGCACATGGTATTGGTGAAGGTGGTAGGTATCTCGAGGTGC